>CM024521.1:2241216-2384488 GCA_014182375.1 Eucalyptus virginea
TACTAGTTACTAGTCAAACAAAATCAAATCTGCAAAAGTTTAAGTTAAAAAATAAATGATGGTCAAGAGTAAATCTGCACATTTTCCCCATTTTTGTCAGCAGCAAAAAGTGGAGAAAAACAAAATTGAAAAGAGATAGGATGAAATCAAGTTTGTCTTGGAATCCGAACGAGCTGAAAATCCCCCATTGATTGAATTGTCTCCTCCAACTTTTATGTTGTCTCCTTCAACTTCTCAACATCTTCAATCTTGGCAATCTGTGAAACTTGCTGATGTAAAATTTGAACTTGAAAGTTTAAAGACTGTACCTTCTCATTGAGAGAATCTAAAGTAGATTGCAAAGTAGAGTGAAGCTTTTGGATCTCACACTCCATATCATATTGCTGTGCTTTTATCTCCAAAAGGAACTCGAGCAGTCTTTGAAAGTCTACATTAAGTTCTGTTTGCGCACTAGCCTCAACACGTTGAGTTTGTGGAGTGTTGAGAGATGAGGGAACATCATATTGTCTACTTCCAAGACTTGGAGTAGATTCTTCAATATCAACTTCAAGAAAATGAGAAGCATAGACTTCTTCAGGATCGGCAGGAGATCGACTTATATCATCACTTGCAAAATGAGAAGTACCTGTTT
Source organism: Eucalyptus virginea (assembly GCA_014182375.1). Lineage (NCBI taxonomy): Eukaryota > Viridiplantae > Streptophyta > Magnoliopsida > Myrtales > Myrtaceae > Eucalyptus > Eucalyptus virginea. The sequence goes on from CM024521.1 coordinate 2,241,848, forward strand.
TCTCACGAGCTCCCCCTATTTCTATGCCTACAGGTGGAGAATGGAAAACTTCTACTTATTCTTTCTTAGTTTCAGCATGAAAGTGATGTTCTTTTTCTGTTCTTTCTCCGACTTGTCCACTCTTAGTAGCTTCGGAATCCTCAGGTAAGGATATTGCAATTGTTGCTTCATAGGAGTCATCCTGACCCTCTTCTTCTACAGCTTCTCTTCCTGCTTCTTCTCTAACCTCTATTTCTTCTCTGTCTTCTCTTCCTTCTTCTTCTCTTTGCTCTGTTTCTGCTCTCTCTCCTTCTTCTATCTCCTTCGATTGCTCAAGACTAACAAAGCTTTGAAGATTCTTTAAGGCAAATGCTGAAATGGTGAGATCATCTTCATCCTCTTTGTCCTGCAAGAGGAAGAATCTTTTCTTCTTGACATGTTCTTTTACAATATCCTTGCCTTTTCTTTTCCTTGCAGCAAAATTTTCCTTTGGTTTGCTTGAGGACTCCTTCTTCAAGTGCTCTATAGCCTTGTTCAGATCTTTTAACCTCATCTTCAAAACCATTTTCAGCCTTATAACCATAGGAGAAACAGTTCAAGTGCAAAGAGAGGTGGGAAACTCAATTTGAAAATGTTTGAACAATTTTATGACCAGCGCTAAATAAGGCAGCTATCCCTTATCCTTCATAACAGTCCTATACATGTGCATTATGATTGTATGAGGGAGAGAGAATGTCATACCATTGGAGATAGCAAACATAAGTCTGACTTCAAATTTTGAAACATCAGTTTTTGAAGCAACCTTGGGTCTAATGCAGTTAATCACAATTTTATGCAACAAGACATTTGAGGCTATCAATTTGGAATAAGTGATGCCTCCTTCGAGTAGTCTGTCCTTAACAAGGAATCTTGTTGCATGATCAACTGAGACACTTATTGGTTGTCAACCACTCCTTTCCACCCCAATAATGTCAGCCAATGTATCAACATCCACTAGATAGTCCTTATCACTCACAATGAATTGAAATGATTCTGGTTAAGGAAAGACAAGTTTGAATAGAAAAAGGTAGTCAACTCTGGATACGCAACAGTTGTCTCAGAGCAGAAGTTTTCAAGTTGAAGGAAAGCCAATTTTTGCCTCAAATTCACCTTGATCGAGTCTAAAAAGTCAAAGTCAACCGATTGAGGGTTCATCACCCCTATTTTCAACATTTGGGTGTAAACCCATTTATGATCTTTAGAACAAAAAAGCTTTGTTCCATTACCAGGCATTTCAGCAGCAATGCCCATCCTTGGCTAAAAATTCGAAAACATTCTCTCATCATTGTCTTTGCTTTTAGGCTGATTGAAAGAGCTAAATCTAGGATCGATAGGAAAGTTAAGTAAAGCCTCATCTATTGCTTCTTTCTTCTCTATTCCTAAAAGTTTCATTGTTCTTAGAAACAACATTTCATTCTTGTAACCATGTTCCCTTAGAAAATTAGTAATAAAAGACATTGGTGAACCACCCTTTTTCAGACATTCATAAAGCTTGTACAAAACCTAGGAAGTTAAAGTACTAAGAGGAACAACATCTTGTTCAACTTCTTCTTCCAACAATTCACGAGGAGGATTCTGCGAAGTGTCCTTCGGGCTACGCTGTGGAGATGCCTAAGGAGTCTTCTTCTGTAAGATCGAAATGCGTCTGCCCTTCTGGCATATTTCGAGGCCCTTTGCTTGCGATTCGAGATGATTTCCTCTGGTAAGACATGCTTGCAGGCTAGGAAGATTTCTCAGACAAGTTCGGGTGAAAAAGAAGGAAACTTGCGAAATAAACTTAAGAGTAGAGACAAGAGTGTAGAGAGCGTAGAGAGTCTGTATTTTAGGGTTTTGAAAAGAAGTGCTCGAAAGAAATACAAAAGGGTATATATATATATATATATATCTATATATAAAGAACATGAAACATCACAAAGAAAAGGGATAATCGAACCGTAATAAGGAAAAGAGAAAAACTGCCTTTTTGAAATAAACTGAAAATGAAAACTGTCAAAAATTCAAAAATTCGAAAAATGTAACTTCTAAAAATAAAATAGGCAAGCAACGATTCGAATAAAGTCATACCTTTTCACAAATTTCATACTAAAATTAAAATACCTAGATTGGAGACATTCTCTTACTGAAGTAGCGTTTGAAAATTCTGAGTCTGGCCAACTCTAGACTTTACTCCATAGGATAAATAATATTTAACTTAGTGCGAATAGACTCAAGTAGAATTTTCTCTATAGGCTTTGTGAAGATGTCTACCAGCTGATTTTTCAAATTAATGAACTGAATCATAATCTCCCCATTTTGGACATGATCTCTTATAAAATGGTGTCGAATCTCTATATGCTTTGCTCTTGAATGAAAAATTGGATTCTTGGTGAGGTTTATAGCACTGGTATTGTCACATCTGATCTTGATGCACGATTCTTCAATTCCAAAGTCTCTTAGCTGTTGTCTTATCCACAGAATTTGAGAACAATGGCTCCCAAGAGCCACATATTCTACTTTTGCTGTTGATAGAGCTACAATGCTTTGCTTTCTTGAGAACCAAGATACCAACTTATTTCTCAGTAGTCGACAGGTTCCAAAAGTGCTATTTCTATCCACTTTACAACCTGCTAAGTTAGCGTTTGAATATCCAAGAAGAGTAAAATCTCCTTCTTTTGAATACCACATACCCAACTTTAGAGAAGTCGCCACATATTTAATGATGCGTTTTGCAGCACTTAAATGAGATTCTATGGGCTTAGACTGAAATCTAGCACATATACAAACACTAAATAAAATGTCAAGTCTAGATGCAGTAAGGTAAAGAAGAGAACCGATAATGCTTCTGTAAAGCTTCTAATATACTTTCTTCCATTTTTCATCTTTGTCCAGCTTCGAGGAACCTGACATAGGTGTCTCTGTCTTTTTGCAATTCTCTAACCCAAATTTCTTGATTAGATCTTTGGCATATTTCTCCTGGTGAATAAATATACTTTTCTTCGACTATTTAACTTACAATCCAGAAAGAAAGTTAACTCACCCATCATGCTCATCTTGAATTCATTCTACATAGACTTTGAAAATTTCTTGCAGAGATTTTCATTAGGCGAACCAAAGATAATATCATCAACATAAATTTGTACTAGTAAAAAATATTTTTCTTCTCTCTTAATGAACAAGGTAGTATCTACTCTTCCTTTTTCAAAACCATTTTACATTAAAACTTACTCAACCTTTCATACCAAGCTCGAGGTGCTTGCTTTAGTCCATACAAGGCCTTTTTCAGTCTATAGACTGAGTCTGTCTTTTTTTGATCTTCAAATCTTGGTGGTTGTTCCACATAGAATGCTTCTTGAATAAATCCATTAAGGAATGCACTTTTGACGTCCATCTGGAATAACCTAAAATTTTTATAGCAATCAAAAACAAGTAATAATCTAATTCCTTTTAACCTCACTACTGGTGCATAGGTCTCATCATAGTCTATCCCTTCTTCTTGAGTATATCCTTTGGCCATGAGTCTTGCTTTGTTCCTGACGACTTTTCCTTTCTCGTTCATCTTGTTCCTGAAGACCCATTTTGTCCCGATTATAGATTCACCTTTAGGTTTTGGAATCAACTCCCAAACGTTGTTGATGCTGAACTGTCTAAGCTCTTCTTGCATAGCTTCTGTCCAGCTTTCATCGGACAAGGCTTCATCTACACTTTTTGGTTCAATCTCAGAAACAAGTGCTAGTGCACTCAACTCTTCTCATCTTTTGGATCTGGTTTGAATTCCTTCATCAATGTCTCCAATGATGAGTTCTTTGGGATGACTCGACTTGTGCTTCCAGTTGCTGTTTGGTCTAGAAGTATGTTGATCCTCTGCTTCGGTTGAAACTTCTCGATCTGTTTGTTACTGTTTTCCAGAAGTCTGAACCTCTTCGGGGGAAGTAGACTTTGTAAAGTTTGGAACAGGTTTAGACTCTTCAAGTTGAGTCTGGTCTAGTTAAGTCTGCACATAATCCTGAAACTTGACATTCATAGATTCTTCCACGGATTGAGTCTTCTTATTAAAGACCTTGTAGGCTTTGCTTAAAGTAGAATAGCCAAGGAAGATTCCTTTGTCTGATTTTTCTTCAAACTTCCTAGTTCGATCATTTGCATTATTCAGAACAAAACACTTATAGCCAAAGACATGGAAGTATGAAACATTTGGCTTCTTTCCTTTGTATACTTCATAAGGAGTTTTCTCCAAAATAAGCCTCAAAAAGACTATATTGATGATGTAGCAAGCTGTAGAAACTGCTTCTGCCCAAAATCGAGAGGATATATTGCTCTCAATTTAGAGTGTTCTAGCCATCTCCTGTAGGGATCTGTTTTTTCTTTCCACAACCTCATTTTGTTCTAGAGTGTATGGGGAAAAAATGCCAAAAACTAGATTCATTACAGAACTTCACAAAGTCCTGATTCTCAAACTCACCTCCATGGTCAGTTCGTATGCTTATAATAGCATAACATTTTTCATTCTAAACCTTCTTCACAAATTTTGAGAAGTAAGAGAAGGCTTCGGACTTACTTATCATAAAATAGACCCAAGTAAAGCGAGAGTAATCATCTACGATTGAGAGGCAATATTTCTTTCCACCAATACTCTGAAATCTAGTTGGTCCAAAAAGGTCCATATACAAAAGTTGCAAAACTCGATTGGTAGAAACTTGATTCACAAATTTAAATGTACTTCTAACATGTTTTCCCAAAACACATGGAGTGCATAATTCTAACTTTTGATAAACTAGGTTGGGAAGACCACGAACAAACTTCTTAGAAGAAATCTTGACAATTTGCTTCATGTTAACATGACCAAGCTTTCAATGCCAGAGACTTGCTTCATCTTGAATTGATATAAGGCATTGAGAACTTTCTAGGTTTACATCCAAAAGATAAATATTCCCATGCCTTCGCCTAATGAAGGATTGTGAGAAGTCTTGACTCGTCCCAGAACAAATACCTTCTTGGAAGTTGATTTTGAATCCAGTGTCACAAAGCTGGCTTATGCTGAGTAGATTGTAGTTCAAACCTTCTACCAAAGAAACAATGTTGATAGTCAGGCTTCCAATCTTCATAGTTCCACAACCTACAATTTTTCCCTTGCTGTTTCCTCCAAAAGAAACTTTTCCTCCATTCAGTCTAACAAGCTTTATAAAACAGCTTGAGTCTCTTGTCATATGCCTCGAACAACCACTATCCAAATACCATTTAATCTTCCTCTTGATAGTGACCCGCGATCATAAGAAGAACTCAAGTTTTCTTTGGTACCCAGATTTTCTTGGGTCCAAGAGAGTTAGCATTAAAGACGGTCTTTGCCCAGTCCTTCTTAATTATTCTCCAAACCTTGGGACATTTTTTCTCGAAATGTTCTGAGCTAGTACACTTTAAACATTTGAGAGCACTTCGACCAACATGTTTTACAAAAACTCTTTGAAAATGATTTTTGTAAAATGCCTTTGCAAGTCTTTGTTTGAGTCTCTTTTTTACTTTGGAAAAATCAATCAATGGAATGGTTTCTAAAGTCATTCCTAAACCAGATTTGTTAAAATAGTGTCTTTGTACTAAAAGAATTTTCTTCAACTTTTCGGATCCTTTTGAAAATCTTATTGAAATATTTGAAATTTCTTCTTTCGGAATAGTATTTTCCTCAACAAGAGAATTAGAATTTTCTTTCAAATTAATAAAACTTTTATCCAGACCTCAAACCTTTTTTTCCAAGAAATTTTCCGTGTCCTGAGCTTAGAATTCTTCCTTTTTAGTTCGGAAACGCTCTCTGTTGTATGGTAATGCATCAGAGAATGTAGTCGCATTTGCATACTTACCCTGTGTAAAATTAACCAACATTTTTTTGCTATCTTGGACCACTAAGCAGGTTGACTTGTTCTACTATGATCTCTATGGTAGTTTGAAGCTTGTTCTGGTTGATGGCCACAAGATGTCTCTCAAACAAGAGGTAACAATTAATACCATTATGTAGCTTTTCACTTCATTACTTAAAAATGATAGATTATTCATTGTCATCCTAAATTTAAGCCTTAAAGGAGGTTGTCGTTGAAATCTTCAGTTGCAGAAAGGTGATAATCTTTGCTTACTCTGATTCTACTTGAGCAAGCATAGCTAGTTAATCCAACAATATTTCATGTGCCAATATTGCTCTTATTTAATTCTATGCAAGGTAAATCCGTGTATCCTTGGGTGAGGGATGTGACTTTTGCACAAGTATTATACTGCCCATTAATTTTGCACAATTTTACATTATGAGTGTCATAGCTCATTACAAGTCTATAAAGGTTTACAAGATTGTGTTTTTCTGGTCACTGTTGTTGCGATGCGACCTCACATGCCAATGAAGGGGAAAGGTCAGGTTTAGGGGTACTTGACCATAAGAGTTCTCTCACGGTTTGCATTCCAAAAAATGTCATCACCTCGTCTTTCAGGATGAACCCTTATGAGTTTCCTCATTCACAGTCGCAAACTCTCCCAAGCCTGTACCTGAAGTAACGGCGGAAGATGTTGTGATTCATACCCACATGGGTAACACACCTCGAAAGAGGAGATTGGGTATGGATATCGAACATAGAGGTATCTTTACCATAGCAACCCTCTCAATAATACTCTCTCTCCATGGATGGCATCACTTCATCAATTAGGAACTTTTTACAGTGGGTATGCTAAACTATGGTGAGTCTCATCGAGACCATATCCCTCACGATGAGTTTATTTTATTGTCTAGTTCTTTAGAATAACCTAATAAGACGGGAGTCGTCACTAGTTTCATTTCGGGGGTCAGTTAGAAAACCCAATCGAGGGTCGGAAGTGACCCATTGATTTCTACGTCACTAGAGATTCTAGATTCGAAGACTTGGGTTATGCTAATATTTCTATTAACGCTATTTTGGTACCTAACAGTATGTTGTGTTACCTAAGGTGTCCATGCATTTCTTTTTACTTTTTTTAGGTCGATAACACTATCTAGGTGATCATGTGTGGATGGTTTATTTTAGACAATTATATTTCTAAGAAAAGGAAAAGAAAGCACACAATCGGATTTAAAGACAAGACAAAAAGTAAACAATCAAGTAAACATTTTAAGAAAAGTAGTAAATCTATCATGCAATCCTAAATGACATGAAAAAGAAAATGAAAGAAAAGAACTCGCAACTCATTGGGTGTTTATAAAACATGAGAGAACCCAAAACATATATGGAGGACAAATAGTACAAGAATATGTTTAGATAGGACATCAACCTTCCATCATCTTCGTGTCTTGATGGAACTCCACCTCAAAGGGCCTAATCTAATCCTAACCTAAAAAAACTAAGACTAGGTACACATAATGGGAAAGAAACAACCATTCATGGCAAAAATAATCACAATCCTGAAACCAATAGAAATAATCAAGCAATGGAAACAAGATTCAAAATCAACCAAGTTGGACCTCAGGGTCAACCTTTGTAATTCATGATCGGTCCCTTTAGATGCCTATCCCAATTTATTTTCATGACTTACAGCCACTACTGACAATTTGTACTCTCTCATGGCAACTAACCCTTGTAAGACCGTAAGACATGTTCTAGATTAATCCCAAAGTTGTCCCCGGAATCATGCATCTAACGTAAACATATATTTAAAATCCACATACATTAGTTGGAAATAAATATGTAGGCAAGCTCATGAGCCTTGATTCTCAAACAATCAAACAATTTCAGTGAACCAACATTGGATCACTTATTCATTCAACAAGCGCCAATCACAATCACAAGCATTTAAGAAAGTAAACAAGTCAAAGATTATTGGAATTCAAATGATGCTCCAAAGTCATTTGAAAAGCACTTATTAGTGAATTGCGAGACAACATGCTAATGATATAGTAAGGATGTGTCATAGCTATGGAAGGCATTTAGCCACCAAGAACTCCGATGCAACAATGGGCACTCCATTTGTTGAAGAAATCTCCTTAACTGTTTTGAAGTTAACAAAACCTTTCCAAAGTCTAGTCTAAAGAGTTCCAGACTTTAATGTCAAAGTCTGAAGACTGCCAGACTTTAGGTTCGAAGTCTGCCCACACTGACAATTTCCAAACTGAAGAATGAAGACTTATCCAGATGTGAGATTATCTTTATTTTTTAATGACTCTATTCATATGATTTATGAATGACCTTATGGCTAGATTTAGCACCTACATGATTGATTATCCTTATTGGAATCAATTTCAATAATCAAATCTTTTGGAAGGCAAGCAAACTTGGAAAGTTCTACTTATGGAAACCAAGATCCTAATTGTATGGGTGAATAGGATTGATGAGCTTTCATCACAAATCTTCAAACGACTTGAGAATTCCTAAATTGATTTTGTCCGACGGGTAGATTGGAAGAATTCCTTTGGAAAGTGCCAACGGTCGTGAAGGCATAAATGAATATTTAAGGCGGACTCTCCAGTTGTTCGATAGAGTGCGTGAAAGAAAAATTTCAAAGTCTGAAGCTTCCTAGTTCCTTGCTATTCCATTCACTAAGCTCTAAGTTGTATACAAACGAGAGAAACTCTTAGTAAGATTTTGTGAGAGATCAGTAGAGACTCTTCACTGCGAAGTCGAAATCACAAGACTGTAAAATCTCTTTTGCTACTTAGTGGAATTCAACCAGTAGGCTGTCAGCGTGGAAGAGTGGACGTAGGCTTGATCTAAGCCGAAACACTATAAATCTTGTATTCTTATTCTCTTCACTCAACTCCTTTATTTCGATTCGCATCTTTGATTAACTATTTAAGTTTAAACTTCTTTATTTCATTTAAAGTTTATCTAGTCGCTAAAGTCTGAATCCATCTATGTTTTTCTAAAGGCAAATTATTTTTACTAAACTTTGCAAAAACATTTATTCACACCTATTCACCCTCCCTCTAGGTGTTATTAATAGCCCTTTCAATTGGTATTAGAGCTTGTATGCTCATTTTATTGAAATGTTTTTACTTCTGAGCTAAAAATCTATGGCTAGTATTTTGGCTCCAGGTTTGGTTGAAGACCAAAGCAACACCAGATTTCCTTACTTTGATGAGAATGAATACAATGTGTGGAAAAACAAATGAAGTCATTTATGAGATTTAAAGATCCCTGGAATGAGATGTGGTAGAAAAAGGGATCAATCCAAAAGCTACATCAACCTCAAAAAGAAGAAAGGAAGTTGCAGATGCTGGCGAATTGATACAAAAAGAAATAACCAAGAGACAAGCTCTTGATGCTAAAGCTATCTACTCTTTATACTGTGCCTTATCTCCTATTGAGTATAACCGAATTTCTTCATGTGAAATAGCTAAAGAAGTTTGGGACATATTGCATGTTACCTATAAAGGAACTGATCGAGTAAAGGAAACAAAAATCAATATTCTACTCAGACAATATGAAGCTTTCAAGATAAAGCCTGGAAAATCCATCACTGATATGTTCAGTCTTTTTACTGAAATTGTGAACGGATTAGCATATCAAAGACAACCAATCTCAGGACTAATGAAGGTTAATAAACTGCTGTGTGGACTCTCCAAAGAATAGAATCACGTGAAGACATCGATTAGAGAAACCCAGAGGATTATGCCTCTTTCAATAGACAAACTTGTTGGGACACTTCAATCATATGAAGTGGAGTAGATCAATGAGGAAGAAGATCCTAAAAGTAAGAAGTCAATTGCTTTAAAATATAATGATGATTCTGATGATACAGACTTAGAAGATGAGATGGACGATGAGGAGCTAGCACTTATGATTAAGAAGTTCATAAAGTTGAATAGGAAGGGAAAAAGATTCAACTGGAAGAAGCAGAGCACTCAAAGATTCCAGAACAAACCATTTGAAGAGAATGAAACCAACAAAAATGTGATATGCTTTGAATGCAAGAAAAATGGACATATCAAACCTAACTGCCCTCTGTTGAAGAAAAAGAAAGGAAGAACAGAGAAATACAAAATGGCTCTAAAAACATAAATGTGGAGCGATACCGAATGCGAGGAAAGTGATGAAGAATATGCCAACATATGTTTGATGGCCAATTCAGAATCAGACTCAGACTTTGAAATAGATTCTGATTCAGACTCAGACAAAGAAGTTGGGGTTAGCAATTTAAAAATTCCTATTAAAGTCTCAAAGTATATAGATGAACTCTGTCTTAACCTCAAAACATCTCTTAAAAGGATTTCCGAGCTAAAGAATGAGAATTCTAAACTGAGGCAACAGGAAACTTCTTGGAAAGAAAAATTTGAAAATCTGGATAAAAGTTTTGTTGATTTAAAAGAAAATTCAAATTCTCTTTCAAATGAAAATGCCTTTTTAAAAGAAGATATTTCAAATATCACAAAAAGATTTTCAAAATGATATGAGAAATTGGAGAAAATTCTTTTGTACAAAGACCTTATTTTAACAAATCTAATTTGGGTATGACTCCGAAACTCTTCCTTTAATTGATTTTCCCAAAGTTAAAAAAAGAATCAAATAAAGACCTACAAGAACATTTTACAAAAATCATTTAAAAAGAGTTTTTGTAAAACCTATTGGCCGAAGTGCTTTCAAATGTTCAAAGTGTAACAGTTGATTCGAGAACATTTCGAGAATGAATGTCCCAAAGTTTGAAGACCTATTAAGAGGGATTAGACAAAAACTATTTTTAATACTAACTCTCGTAAACCCAAGAAAATATGAGTACCAAAGAAAGCTTGAGTTCTTCTTTTGATCATAGGTCACTATCAAAAATAAGATCAAATGGTACTTGGATAGTAGCCGTTCGAGACACATGACTAGAGATTCAAGTTGTTTTATAAAACTTGTTCAAATGAATGGTGGAAAAGTTTCCTTTGGTGGAAACATCAAAGGAAGAATTGTTGGATATGGAACCGTGAAGATTGGAAGCCTAACTATCCACAATGTCTCCTTGGTGGAAGGTCTGAATTACAATCTACTCAGCATAAGTCAGCTTTGTGATACTAGATTTAAAATTAATTTCCAAGAAGGCATTTGTTCGAGAACAAGTAGAGATTTCTATCAATCTTTTACTAGGAGAAGATATGGGAACATTTACCTTATGGATATAAAACCAGAAAGTTCTCAATGTCTTATATCCATTCAAGATGAAGCAAATCTTTAGCATCGAAAGCTTGATAATGTCAACATAAAGCAAATTGCCAAGATTTCATCCAAGAAGCTTGTTCAAGGTCTCTCCAACCTAGCTTATCAAAAATTTGAATTATGCACTCCTTGTGTTTTGGGAAAACATGTTAGAAGTTCCTTTAAATCTGTAAATCAAGTTTCTACTAATCAAGCTTTGCAGCTTCTGCATATGGACCTCTTTAGACCAACCAGAACTCAAAGCATTGGTGGAAAGAGATACTGCCAAGTAATTGTGGATGATTACTCTCGCTTTACTTGGGTTTACTTTCTAGCAAATAAGTCTGAAGCCTTCTTTCACTTCTCAAAGTTTGCCAAGAAAGTTCAAAATGAAAAAGGATATGCTATTTCAAGCATATGAACAGACCATGGAAGTGAGTTTGAAAATCAAGATTTTACGAAGTTCTGTGATGAATCTGGTTTCTAGCATGTTTTATGTTCTCCATACACTCTAAAATAAAATAAAAAAGGGTTGTGGAAAGGAAAAAATAGATCTTTACAAGAGATGGCAAGAACCCTCTTAATTTAGAGCAAATTTTCCTCTCGATTTTGGATTGAAGCAATTTCTACAGCTTGCTACATCATTAACAGAGTATTCTTGAGGCATGTTTTAGAGAAAACTCCTTATGAAGTGTTTAAAGGGAAGAAGCCAAATATTTCTTATTTCCATGTGTTTGGCTGTAAATGTTATGTTCTGAAAAATGCAAATGATCAAACTAGAAAGTTTGAAGAGAGATCAGACGAAGGAATTTTCCTTGGCTACTCAAACTCAAGCAAAGCATATAGAGTCTTTAACAAGAAAATTCAATATGTGGAAGAATCTATGAACGTCAAGTTTCAAGATTATATGCAAAATCAACTGGATCAAACTCAACTTGAAGAATCTAAACCTGCTCCAAACTTTACAAAGTCTACTTCCCCTGAGGTGGTTTAGGCTTCTGGAGATCAGCAATAAGCAAACCATAAGAATCAACTGAAGCAAAGGATCAACAGACTCTCAGACCAACCTAGAAGCATAAGTCAAGTCATCCTAAAAAACTCGTCATTGGCAACATTGATGATGGAATTTGCACCAAATCCAAAAGGTGAGAAGAGTCTAGTACTTTAGCACTTATTTATGAAATAGAACCCAAAAGTGTAGAAGAAACCCTGTTTGATTAAAGCTGGATCGAAGCTATGCAATAAGAGCTCAAACAGTTCAATATCAACGATGTTTGGGAACTAATTCATAAACCTAAAGGTAAGTCTATTATTGGGACTAAATGGGTTTTCAGGAACAAGGTGGACGAGAAAGGAAAAGTGGTCAGGAACAAAGTAAGACTAGTGGCCAAAGGATATACGCAAGAAGAATGGATAGATTATGACGAGACCTATACACCAGTAGCGAGGTTATAAGCAATTAGATTATTACTTGCTTTTGCTTGCTGTAAAAATTTCAGGTTATTCCAGATGAATGTAAAGAGTACTTTCCTAAATGGATTCATTCAAGAGGAAGTCTATGTGGGACAACCACATGGATTTGAATATTCATGAAAGCCAAACTCAGTCTATAGACTAAAAAAAGCCTTATATGGATTGAAGCAAGCATCTCGAGCCTGGTTGTAAATTCCTAACACAAAATGATTTTGCTAAAGGAAAGGTAGATACTACCTTGAGAGGGTAATGATTTTCTACTGGTTCAAAATTATGTTAATAATATTATTTTTGGATCTCTCATGAAAATCTATGTAAGAAATTCTCTAGATGTATGCAGGATGAATTCAAGATGAGTATGATGGGTGAGCTAACTTTTTTTTTGGGATTACAAGTTAAACAATCAAAGAAATATATTTTTATTTATCAAGAGAAGTATGCAAAAGATCTCATCAAGAAATTTGGATTGGAGAATTATAAAAAGACAGAGACACTAATGTCAAGTTCTTTAAAGCCGGATAAAGATGAAGGAGGAAAGAAAGTAGACCAAAAGCTTTATAGAAGTATTATTGGTTCACTTATTTATCTTACTGCATCTAGACCTAATATTTTGTTTAGTATTTACATATGTGCTAGATTTCAATTAGATCCCAAATAATCTCATTTAAGTGTTGCAAAACGCATCATCAAATACGTTGCAACTACTCCTAAGTTAGGTGTGTGGTATTCCAAAGAATGAGACTTTACCCTCCTTGGATATTTAGACGCAGATTTAGTAAGTTGTAAAGTTGATAGAAATAGTACTTCTGGAACTTGTCAACTGCTAGGAAACTAGTGTCTCGATTCTCAAGGAAACAGAATACTGTAGCTCTATCAACAGCAAAAGCAGAGTATGTGGCTCTTGGGAGATGTTGTTCTCAAATTTTGTGGATAAGGCAACAGCTAAGAGACTTTAGAATTGAAGAATCGTGCACCGAGATCAAATGCGACAACACCAGTGCCATTAATCTCACGAAAAATCCAATTCTTCTTTCAAGGGCAAAACATATAGAAATTCGACACCATTTTATAAGAGATCATGTTCAAAATGGAGAAATTATGATTCAGTTCATTGACTCGAAGAATCAGTTGGCAGATATATTTACAAAGCCGCTGGAGAAAAATCTATTTGAGTCTATTCGCACCAGACTGAATATTTTATCTCCTACCGATTAAAGTCTAAAGTTGGTCAGACTCATAATATCCAGAAATTACATTTGTAAGTTAATATTTCTTCAATGTAGGTAATTTAATTTTTGGCATAAAAATTTTGAACGGGTATGATTATTTTTTGAATCGTTACTTGCCTGTTTATTTTTATAAATTATCTTTTTCGAATTTTTGATAGTTTTTATTTTTGAAAAAGGCAGTTTTCATATTTCCTTTGTGATTGTTCGAATATCCCGTTTCACTTGCTTTATTGCTTTATATATAGTTGAAGTCCTTCTCCATTTATGTTTTCACAAACCCTAGAATATAGAATTCCCACTCTCTCACTTTTACTCTCAAGTTTGCTCTACAAGTTTTCACATTTTTCAAACAAATGAGTTCGAGAAATCTTCCTCAACTGTGAAGATGTCTTTCCAGAAGAAATTGTCTTGGATTGCAAACAAGGGACCACGGAATATGCTAGATGGTCCTACTCATTTTGACTTAATTAACGAAGGGGATTCTCCACAATAACAACAACAACATTCTCAACAGCGTCATTCTCTACAGTGTGCCACTGAAAATCCTCCGCGTCAACAAGTGGAAGAGGAGATCGTGGAAAATGTCAAACCTATAAGAACATTAAAACCCTAGTTTCTCTTTAAACTATACAATCAGTTGAAACGGGGTGGTACTGCGATGACATTTATTGATGAGTTTTTGCAAGAAAGAGGGTACAAGAATGAGACTCTATTTCTACGGCAAATGGAAAGGTTAGGCATAGCGCCTAAAGGAACGGCAAACAGGATGTTTACTAACTTTCCAGTTGATCCTCATTTTGGTTCTTTTAATCGGGCAGAGGTGAAGGATGATGATGAGAAAATGTACGTGAATTTTCAGCCTAGGATGGGCGTTGTTGCTAATGTGCATGGTGAGGGAACGGATTTATTTCATTCTAAAGACCACAAAAAGACTTATTTGAAATTGTTGAAAAGAGGGTGATGAACCCTCGATCTGTGGACTTTGATTTCTTGGATTCTTTGAAGGTGAACCTGAGGGAGAAGCTAACTCTCTTTCAACTTGAAAATTTTGTTCTGAGACCTCTGTCGCTAACACTGAATTAACTGCATATTTCTATTCGAACTTGTCATTTCTTGACGCAAATAGATTTTGTTTTATTGTAAGGGAAAAAGAGTTCGTGGTGGATATGGACACATTGGCAGATGTTAATAGTTTGGAAAGAGGGAATTTCTGACCAATAAATGTGACTATTGGTCATGCAACAAGTTTCCTTGTGAAGGACAAACTTTCTAAGGATAGCATTATCTATTCCAGAATGATTGCCTCCAACATTTGCTGCACAAGATTATGATCAATTGCATCCGACCCAAGTCAACCTTCAAAACAGATGTCTCTCGTTCTGAAGCAAAACTGATGTTCGCCATCAGTAATAGGATGAAGTTCTCGCTGCCACACACAATCCTGATGCACATGTACAGGACTGTTGTGAAAGATAAAAGACAACTCCCTTACTCCGCGTTGGTCACTAAATTGTTTAGACACTTTCAAATTCAATTTTCAGAATCTCTCTGTGTTCAAACCATTGTTCTTATGGTTATAGGACTGAAAATGGTATCAAAGATGAGACTGAAGGAACTTAACAAAACTCTGGAGTGCTTGAAGGAGAAGTCCCCTAGCAAGACAAAACAAGACTCTGCTGCAAAGAAAAGAAAAGGCAAGGAGCCTATAAGTGTACCTATCAAAAAGAGAAGAGCCCTTATCCTGCAAGACAAAGATGATGAGAATGATCTCACTCTATCTACATTTGCCTTGAAAAATCTTCATAGTTTTGTCAGTTTTGAGTAGCCGCAGGACAGAGAGGAAAGAGAACGAAGAAGAACAGAGCAGAGCAATGAAGGAAGAGAAGAGAGAAGAAAAGGAAATGAAGAAAGAAGAGCAGAGGAAAAAGAAAGACAAAGAAGAGAAGAAAAAGAAGAAGAAAGAAGAGAAGCAGAAAAGAAAGAGGGTCAGGATGACTCTACTGAACCCACCTTTGCAATATCATTGTCAGAGGATTCTGAGAAGACTAGGAGTGGAACTGCTGGAGATGAAAGAGAAAAAAACCATCACTCGGGTGCTGATACTGAGAAAGAAAAAGAATAAGATTTTCCTTCTCCACTTGTAGGCACAAAAACAGGGGGAGCTGCTGAGAAAATAGGTACTTCTTCCTCTCCTGTTTTTACCAGTGATGATGTTAGGTGATCTCCTCCCAATCTAGAGGATGTCTATGTTGGAGAAAACTTTCTTATTTTGAAGTTAACAAAACTTTTCCATCAATCTAGTCTAAAAACTTCAAGACTCAACTGTTAAAGTTTAATGAACTCCGGACTTTATCGTCAAAGTCTGAAGACTGCGAGACTCAAAGTCAACCCACACTAGCAATTCTAGACCAACAAAGAGAATACTTATCCAGATGCGAGTTTATCTTTAAAGATTCGGTTTGTACAGTTTTTAGAAGTTCTTACGGCTGGAGATAGCACATTGAGATTGATTATTCTTATTAGAATCAATTCGGATAATCAAGATCTGATGAAAAGCGAAGTATACTTGGAAGATTCTACTTATGGAAACCTAGATCCTGATTGTATGGGCGAGCATGATTAAGGGGCTATCATCACATTTCTTAAATAACTTAAGATCTTCTTGATTGATTCTGTCCAACGGATAGATTGGAAGAACTCCTTTGAAAAGTGCCAACGGTTATAATGGCATGAAGGAGTATATAAGGAAGACACTCAAGTTATTCGAGTGTGTGCGTGAAAGAAAAATTCCAAAGTCTGAAGCTCTTAGTTCTTTGTTATCTCAATCGCTGAGCTTAAGTTGTATTCAAAAGAGAGATCAAACACTTGTGAAACCTTGAGGAAGTGTAGTAGAGTTTTTATATTGTGGAATCAAGGACGTGAGGCTGTAAAAACTCTTTTGATTTTTAGTGAGATCCAGCCAGTAGGTTGTCAGTGCGGGAGAGTGAACGTAAGTTTGGTCTAAGCCAAACCACTATAAACTTTATGTCACAATTCTCTTTCCCTAAACTCTTTACTTTGATTCATCATTTTATATAATTGTTTATAGTCTTTTACATCTTCAGTCTATTATCCTCACAAGATGAGTTAGTATATTAAATCTCGTAAAACTTCTTATAACACCTATTCACCCCTCTCTAGGTGTCCTTACTAGCCTTATCAATTAGTATCATAACTTGTGTGCTCATTTAATTGAAGTGTTTTTACTTCTAAGTCAAAGATCTATGACTAGTATGTTGACTCCAAGTTTGGTTGAAGGCCAGAGTAACACCAGACCTCATTACTTTGATGGAAAGGAATACAGCGTATGAAAAAACAAGATGAAGGCATTCATAAGATCGGAAGATCCTATGGAATGGGATGTGGTAGAAAAACAAATCATTCCTAAAGCTGCATCAGTTTTAGAAAGAGGAAAAGAAGTTATAGACTCTAACGAGATGACACAAGAAGAAATAACCAAGAAACAAGCTCTTGATGCTAAAGCAATTTACTCTTTATATTGTGCTTTATCTCCTACTGAGTATAACAGAATTTCTTCTTGTGAAACAGCCAAAGAAATCTAGGATATGCTGCACATTACTTATGAAGAAACTGATCGAGTGAAAGAAACAAAGATTAATATTCTACTCGGACAGTATGAAGCCTT
Source organism: Eucalyptus virginea (assembly GCA_014182375.1). Lineage (NCBI taxonomy): Eukaryota > Viridiplantae > Streptophyta > Magnoliopsida > Myrtales > Myrtaceae > Eucalyptus > Eucalyptus virginea. The sequence goes on from CM024521.1 coordinate 2,259,343, forward strand.
CAAGATGAAGCCAAGAGAATCTATCACTAACATGTTTAGTCATTTTACAGATATTGTAAACAGTCTAGAGTATCAGGGACAACCAATCTCGGGACCAATGAAGGTTAACAAATTGCTACGTGGACTCTCCAAAGACTAGAATCACGTGAAGACTTCAATAAGGGAAACTCAAAGGATCATGTCGTGATCTGTAGACGAGCTGGTTAGCACACTTCAGTCTTATGAAGTGGAGCAAATCAACTAGGAAGAAGATCCCAAGGGTAAGAAGTCAATTGTTTCAAAATCTAACGATAACTCTGATGTTATAGACTCTGAAGATGATATGAACGATGAAGAGTTAGCATTTATGATAAGGAGGTTCAGGAAACTGAACAAAAATGGAAGAAGATTCAATGGAAAGAAGCAAAGCACTCAAAAGTTTCAAAACAAATCAATTGAAGATGATGAAGCCAACAAAAATGTAATCTGTTTTGAATGCAAGAAAAAGGGATACATCAAATCCAACTATCCTCTGTTGAAGAAAAAGAATGGAAGAGCTGAGAAATACATAAAGGCACTTAAAGCAGAGACATGGAGTGATACTGAATGCGAAGAAAGTGATGAAAATTATGCCAATATCTGTCTAATGGCAAAATCAAAATCAAAATCAAACTCAAACTCTGAGATAGATTCGGACTCAGACTCAGATAGCGAAATCAAGGTAAGTAATTTAAAAATTCCTATTAAAGTCTCGAAATACATTGATGAACTTTGTCTTAGTCTCAAAACCTCTCTTAAAAGGATTTCCGAGCTAAAAAGGGAGAATTCTACATTTAAGCAACAGGAAAATTCTTGGAAAGAAAAGTTTGAAAATCTAAACAAAAGTTTTGTTGTTTTAAAAGAAAATGTAGACTCTCTTTCAAAAGAAAATACGTTTTTAAAAAATGATATTTCAAATATTTCAAAAGATTTTCAATAGAATCTGAAAAGTTGGAAAAGATTTTTTCAGTACAAAAACCTTATTTCAACAAATCAGGCTTGGGAATGACTTTAGAAACTATTCCTCTAATTGATTTTCCAAAAGTAAAGGAAAGAATCAAACAAAGACCTACAAAAACTTTTTACAGAAACCATTTTCAAAAAGTCTTTGTAAAACCTGTTGGTCGAAGTGCTCTCAAATGTTCAAAATGCAACAGCTTAGAACATTTTGAGAAAGAATGTCCTATGGTTTGGAGACCTGTTAAGAAGGAATGGGCAAAGACTATATATTGCACTAACTCTCCTAGACCCAAGAAAATGTGGGTACCAAAGAAAGCTTGAGTTCCTTTTTTAATTGTAGGTTACTATCAAGAAAAAGGTTAAATGGTATTTAGATAGTGGTTATTCAAGACACATGACTGGAGATTTAAGTTGTTTTATAAAACTTGTGCAAATAAATGGTGGAAAAGTCTTTTGGTAAAAACAACAAAGGAAGAATTGTTGGGTGTGGAATTGTAAAGATTGGAAGTCTCACAATCAACAATATCTCATTGGTAGAAGGACTAAATTACAATCTACTCAGCATTAGCCAATTGTATGACACTGGATTCAAAATCAATTTTCAAGAAGGAATATGTTTGGGAACTAGTAAAGATCTTTCTCAATTTTTTACTGGACGAAGACATGGGAACATTTATCTTCTGGATATAAAACCAAAAAGATTTCAATGTTTAATATCGATTCAAGATGAAGCGAATCTTTGGTATCGAAAGCTTGGCCATGTCAACATGAAGCAAATCGCCAAGATTTCATCCAATAAGCTTGTTCGTAGACTACCCAACCTGAAGTATCAAAAATCTAACTTATGCACACCATGTGTGTTGGGAAAACATGTTAGAAGCTCTTCTAAACCAATAAATTAGATTTCTATTGATCGTGTATTGCAACTTCTGCATATGGATCTCTTTGGACCAACCAGAACTCAAAGCATTTGTGGAAAAAGATATTGCCTAGTAATTATGGATGATTATTCTCAATTTACTTGGGTTTACTTTTTGGCAAATAAGTCTGAAACATTTTCTTACTTTTCAAAGTTTGCCAAGAAAGTTCAGAATGAGAAAAGATATGTTATTTCAAGCATACGAACAGATCACGGAGGTGAGTTTGAAAATCAAGACTTTGCCAAATTCTATGATGAATCTGGTTTTCAACATGTTTTCTCTTCTCCATACACTCCAGAATAGAATGGAGTTGTGGAAAGAAAAAATAGATTTTTGCAAGAAATTACAAGAACTATTTTAATTGAAAGTAATATTTATTCTCGTTTTTGAGCTAAAGTAGTTTCTACAGCTTGTTATATTATTAACAGGGTATTCTTAAGACCTATTCTGGAAAGAACTCCCTATGAGTTATTCAAAGGAAATAAGCCAATTGTTTCTTATTTTCATGTGTTTGGTTGCAAATGTTTTATTTTGAAAAATGCAAATAATCGAACTAGTAAGTTTGAAGAGAAATCAGACGAAGGAATTTTCCTTGGCTACTCAACATCAAGCAAAGCCTACAGAGTATTCAACAAGAAGGCTCAATTTGTGGAATAATCTATGAACGTCAAATTCCAAGATTCTTTGCAAAATTAATTGATTCAGACTCAACTTAAAGAATCTAAACCTACTCCAGACTTTATAAAGTCTACCTCCCCTGAAGTGGCTCAGACTTCTGAAGAACAACAATGAATGGAAGTTGAAGAATCAATTAAAGTAGAAGATTAGCAAATTGTTAGACCGACCAATAACTGGAAGCATAAGTCTAGTCATCCCAAAGAACTCATTATCGGTGACATTGATAAAGGGATTCGCACTAGATCCAAAAAGCAAGAAGAGTATAGCGCCGTGGCACTTATCTTTGAAATAGAACCCAAAAGTATAGAAGAAGCTTTAGCTAACGAAAGCTGGAATGAAGCTATGTAAGAAGAACTCAGACGGTTTAGTATTAATGATGTCTAGAAACTAACTCCAAAACCAAAAGGTAAATCCATTATTGGAGTTAAATGGGTTTACAGAAATAAGATGGACAAAAAAGGAAAGGTGGTCAGAAACAAAGCAAGACTCGTGGCCAAAGGATATACGAGAAAAGAAGAGATAAACTATGATGAAACCTATGCACCAGTAGCAAGGTTAGAAGCAATTAGATTATTACTTGCTTTTGCCTATTATAAAAATTTCAGGTTATTCCAAATGGACGTCAAAAGTGCATTCTTAAATGAATTTATCCAAGAGGAAGTCTACGTGGAACAACCTCACGGATTTGAAGACCCAAAGAGACCAGACTCAGTATTCAAATTGAAAAAAGGCTCTATATGGATTAAAGCAAGTACCTCGAGAATGGTATGACAGATTAAGTAAGTTTTTAATTCAAAATGATTTTGTCAAAGGAAAAGTGGATACTACCTTATTTATTAAAAGATAAGGTAAAAACTTTTTACTTGTTCAAATTTATATTGATGATATCATATTTGGATCACCTAACAAAAACCTGTGCAAGAAGTTTTCTAAGTCTATGCAGGATGAACTTGAAATGAGCATGATGGGTGAACTATCTTTCTTTCTCGGATTACAAGTGAAACAATTAAAGGAATGAATTTTCATTCAATAAGAAAAATATGCAAAAGATCTCGTTAAAAAGTTCGGATTAGAGAATTGCAAAAAAAACTGAGATACCAATGTCAAGTTCTTCAAAGCTGGACAAAGACGAAGGAGAAAAGAAAGTTGATCAAAAGCTTTACAGGAGCATTATTGGTTCACTTCTTTATCTTACTGCTTCTAGACCTGACATTTTGTTTAGTGTTTGCATTTGTGCAAGATTTCAATCATATCCCAAAGAATCTCATTTATGTGCTGCAAAACGCATCATTAAATACGTTGCAACTACTTCAAATTTAGGTCTGTGGTATTCCAAAGAATGAGACTTTACCCTCCTTGGATATTCAGACGCAGATTTAGCAGGTTGCAGAGTTGATAAAAAAAGTATTTCAGGTACATGTCAATTGCTGGGAAACAAGACAATATCTTGGTTCTCAAGAAAGCAAAGTATTGTAACTCTTTCAATAGCAAAAGCAGAGTATGCGGCTCTTGAGAGTTGCTATTCTCAAATCTTATGGATAAAACAACAACTGAGAGACTTTGGAATCGAAGACTCTTGCACCGAGATCAAATGTGACAACACCAGCGCAATTAATCTCATAAAGAATTCAATTCTTCATACAAGGGCAAAACACATAGAAATTCGACATCACTTTATTAGAGATCATGTTCAAAATTGAGAAGTTACGATTCAGTTCATTGATTCAAAGAATCAATTGGCAGACATATTTACAAAGCCATTGGAGAAAAACCTATTTGAGCCTATTCGCACCAGACTGAACATCACATCTCTTATCTAGTAAAGTCTGAAGGTGCTCAGACTCAGAGGTAAAGTCTGAAAGTGTTTAGACTCAGAAGACCAAAAGTTATGACTGTAAGTTATTTTGATACTAGCAATTTAATTTTTGGTTGAAGACTTAAAAAGGTACAGTCTCTTTTTAATCGCCAATTGATAGAAATTATATTTCCAAAGTTTTTGAATTTATGGCATTTTCAAAAAGGTAGTTACTCCTTTTCAAAAAGGCAGTTATTCATTTTCAAAAATGAAGTTATTCATTTCGAAAATGCATTTTTATGACGATTCGTTTGCCTCGCTTCACTTGCTTTATATACTATTGAAATTCATCTTCTACATTCTCATTCTCAAACCATAACATTCTAAACTCCCATTTGCTTTTACTTTTACTCTCGATTAACCCAAAAAGTTCTCACCTTTTCAAGCAAGTTTCATGATTCCTCCCTTGAAGCGACAATGTCTTCGAGAAAGTCTTCGAGAATCGCAACCAGGGGACCACGTCACATGCCAGAGGGTCCTACTCACTTCGACTTGACCGAGGAAGAAGATTCTCCTCATCAGAAACAACAAAGTAAGCAACAACATTCTCAACAGCATTAATCTCCTCCACCACCTCAACCAGAAAAAGAAATAGTGGAAGAAATTGAACATGTAAGAACGCTGAGACCTAATGTTGCTTTCTCACTTTACTTTAAGTTGAAGGAAAGAGGTACTAGGATGTCTTTGATTGACGAGTTTCTTAGAGAAAGATGATTCAAAAATGAAACCTTATTTTTGCGAGAAATGGAAAAGTTAGGAGTTGCAGAGAAAGGGACGGCTGAAAGGACCTTTGTCAATTTTCCAAGTGACTCACCTTTTGGTACTGCTAATCAACCACGAGAACAGGACGATGATGAACGAATGTTTGCACATTTTCAGCCTAGGATGGGAGTGGCTATTAATGCTATTGGTGATGGAGCGAGCATTTTCCGCTCTAAGGAGCACAAAAAAGTTTATTTGAATCTGCTGAAAAGAGGGGTGATGAACCCTAGGAGTGTTGACTTTGATTTTCTCGATTCAATTAGAGTAAATCTGCGAAAGAAGTTTGCACTTCTTCAAATGGAGAATTTTTGCTTTGAATCTACAATTGCATATCCTAAACTCACAGCATACTTTTATTCGAATTTATCCTTTTTGGATGCGAACAGTTTCTCTTTCACAGTAAGGGATAAGGAGTTTTTGGTGGATATGGATACATTGGCTGACATAATTAGGGTGGAAAGATAGTTTTTCCAACCAATTAGTGTGTCCTTTGCTCATGCTACTTTAGAATTGGTATGAGACAGGGATGTTGATCGCAACATCTCTTATTCGAGGATAAATGCCTCAAACATTTTGCTGCACAAAATTGTGATCAACTACATCCGTCCAAAATCTACATCAAAGAATGATGTCTCTCGTTCGGAAGCAAAGCTAATGTATGCGATCAATGCTGGCTGCAAATCCTCTCCGCCTCACACCATCATGTTTCATATGTACAGGACAGTGGTAAAAGACAAGGGACAACTCCCTTATTCCGCTCTTATCACGCGTCTTTTTAGACATTTTAAAATCCACATTCCCACACCTTTATGTTTGACAAACATTACTCCAATGGTGATTGGATTTAAAATGGTCACCAAGATGCGTCTGAAAGAGCTTAACCGGGTGTTGGAGTGCATGAAGGAGAAGTCTCCCGTCAAGACGAAACAAGACTCTACAGCGGCCAAAAGGAAAGGCAAGGAGCCCGTGGATGCTCCAACAAAGAATAAGAGAACTCTCATCTTACAAGATAAAGAAGATGAGGACGAGATGACTCTTTTAGCCTTAAGGAACTTGAAAAGTTTCTTCAGCTTTCGCAAAACTAGAGAAGATACTGAGAGAAGAGATGAAGAAAGAAGAAGGGAAGAAGAGGAAGAGGAAAGAAGAGGAGAAGAAGCAAAAGAGGAAGAAGGAAGAAGAGAAGGAGAGGAAGAAGGGGCTCGAGATGACTCTTTTGAGCCTACTTTGGCTATATCCTTGTCAAACAACTCTAAAAAGACAAGGAATGGAACTGCTAGTGAGAAAGCAAAAGAACAACATCACTCTTTTGTTGAAGCAGAATAGGAAGAAGAATCTACTTCTCCTCCTAAAGGCACACAAATAGGGGGAGCTGCGGAAAAATGAGTAATGTTAGTCGGTCTGCAGCAAATCTAGAGGATGTATACGCTTCTCTCCATCCAGAACCAGAATTTGCGGAATTCACTCCACCTCATAGTAGACAAACTGTTGAAGATCCCTCCAATCTCAAAACTCCAAGAACAGATTCGGCTAGACCCAGTGCCTCATTAACTCATTTAGCGGATTTTTCACGCATAATAGATGTTCTGTTGGATTTAAAGAAGGGTCAATATGGTTTGAACTATGAGATAAAAGATCTCGAAAAGGCTTTCTTGGCTACTTTAGTTTCATTGCAAGATCAATTACTTACCCTGAAGACTCAAGTGCAAGATCATGTGAAGGGTGAAGATTTCCAGCAACTGAAGGAGACTATTGGGAAGCTTGAGAAGACAGTGAGCTCTATGGGAGAATTCTAGCTTGTTCGCCTGCCCAAACAACCTTGACTCAAACCCCACTATTTTCAATCAACTCTTTTTATTTGTTCTCCACTTTTTGTTGTTGACAAAAAGGGGGAGAAGTTTGATACAGATTTGATTTGGTTTGGATTATTTTACCTCTGAACTTATCTTTGTTTGGTTGTGGATTGGACTTTTTGACTTTAGACTAATTGATTTGATCTTTTAATGCTTGCAGTAACTTAGGCTATGATAATGATTATGGAAGGATAGTTATTTTGCAGGACTAACATGTTTTCTATTGTTGTAGAATCGTTACTATTCATGTCCTAATTTACTCATCTTTTATGAAATATCTTATTTTGCTTAAGTTTTGTTTTGCAGGTCAAAAGTATTTAAATCTGCAGAAAAGTTTTGCCACCATCAAAAAGGGGGAGATTGTTGGAGAAAACTCTCTTATTTTGAAGTTGACAAAACATTTCCATCAGTCTAGTCTGAAGACTTCAAAACTCAACTGTTAAAGTCTAATGAACTCCAGACTATGTCGTCAAAGTCTAAAGACTGCAAGACTCAAAGTCAACCCACACTAGCAGTTTCTAGACCAACGAAGAGAAGACTTATCTAGAAGCAAGTTTATCTTTAAGGATTCAATTTGTACGGTTTTTAGAAGTTCTTACGGTTGGCGATAGCACATCGAGATCGATTATTCTTATTAGAATCAATTCAAATAATCAAGATATGATGAAAAACAAAGTGTACTTGGAAGGTTCTGCTTATGAAAACCTAGATCCTAATTGTATGGGTGAATAGGATTGGTGGGCTATCATCACATTCCTTAAATAACTCGAGATCTCCTTGATTGATTCTGTCCAACAGGTAGATTGGAAGAACTCTTTTGGAAAGTGACAATGGTTATAAAGGCATGAAGGAGTATATAAGGAAGATGCTCAAGTTATTCGAGTGTGTGCGTGAAAGAAAAATTCCAAAGTCTGAAACTCTTAGTTCTTTGCTATCTCAATCGCTGAGATTAAGTTGTACTCAAAAGAGAGATCAAACACTTGTGAAACCTTGAGGAAGTGTAGTAGAGTTTCTACACTGTGGAATCAAGGACATGATGCTGTAAAAACTCTTTTGATTCTTAGTGAAATCCAGCCAGTAGGCTGTCAATGCGGGAGAATGGACGTAAGCTTGGTCTAAGCCAAACCACTATAAACTTTGTGTCACAATTCTCTTTCCCTGAACTCTTTACTTTGATTCATCGTTTTATATAACTATTTATAATCTTGTACATCTTCAGTCTATTATCCTCACAAGACGAGATAATATATTAAATCTCGTAAAACTTCTTAGAACACCTATTCACCCCTCTCTAGGTGTCCTTACTAGCCTTATCAGTCTATACCTCCCATTTTCCTGAAGTTGATGTTGAGGCATCCTCTCCAAGACTTGATGTTCAAGATGAAGTTCCATCATCTATCAACACTCCTCAAACTGAATGTGCTTGAAGCTAGCACTCAAACAGACACTACAGTAGACTTTCAATGACTATTAGAGCTCCTTGTGGAGATAAAGGCTCAACAATATGGAATGGAGTGTGGAATTCATAATCTTCAATATGCACTGAAAGCTACTTTAGTCTCTCTTCAAGATCAAGTACAAGACCTTAAACTCCAAATTTAAGAGACTGCCAAGTCTGAAGATGTTGATAAGGTGTAGGAGTCACTGTGAAAGCTAAAGGAAACAGTTCAGTCGATGGGATATTTCCAGCTCATTTGCATCCCCAAACAGCCCTAATTTTATTGATTTTTTTATCCTTCTCCACTTTTTGCTGTTGACAAAAAGGGGGAGAATGTGCAGATTTATTTACTTTTGTTTTGATTGACTTTATCTTTTGGTACCATTGAACTTTTATTTGACTATGTGTTAGACTTTTGTTTGACTATTGAACTTTTTGATGCTTACTGCTATTGAATTTTTTTACGCTTGCTACAACCTTTGGAGATACTAATTATGGTTAGATAGTTATCTGTTGGTTATCTATCTTTTCAGGATTAACATGTTTTCTGTGGTTGCAAAATCAATGCTAGAATCGATGCTATCCATATCCTAATCATCTTATTTAAGATATCATGTATTACTTAAGAGTTGTTTTACAGGTCAAAAGTTTTCAAATCTGCATGAAAGTTTTGTCACCATAAAAAATGGGGAGATTGTTGGAAAAATCTCCTTAACTGTTTTGAAGTTAACAAAACCTTTCCAAAGTTTAGTCTAAAGACTTCTAGACTTTAGTGTCAAAGTCTAAAGACCGCCAGACTTTAGGTTCAAAGTCTACCCACACTGATAGTTTCCAGACTGAAGAATGAAGACTTATCCAGATGCGAGATTATCTTTATTTCTTCAAGGACTCGATTCGTATGATTTATGGATGACCTTATGGCTGGATTTAGCACCTACATGATTAATTATCATTATTGAAATCAATTTCCGATAATCAAATCTTTTGGAAGGGAAGCAAATTTGGAAAGTTCTACTTATGGAAACCAAGATCTTGATTGTATGGGCGAATAGGATTGATGGGCTTTCATCACAAATCTTCAAATGACTCGAGATCTCCTTAATTGATTCTGTCCAATGGGTAGATTGGAAGAATTTCTTTGGAAAGTACCAATGGTCATGAAGGTATGAAGGAGTATTTAAGGCAGACTCTCCAATTGTTCGATAGAGTGCATGAAAGAAAATTTTCAAAGTCTAAAACTTCCTAGTTCCTTGCTATCAATTGGTATCAGAGCCTATGTACTCAATTAATTGAAGTGTTTTTACTTCTGAGTTAAAGATTCATGGCTAGTATGTTGGCTCCAGGTTTAGTTGAAGGCCAAAGCAACACCAAACCGCCTTATTTCGATGGAAAGGAATACACCATATGGAAAAACAAGATGAAGGCATTCCTAAAATCGAAATATCCTCTGGAATGGGATGTGGTAGAAAAATGAATTATTCCTAAAGCTACATCAGTTTCAAAAAGGGGAAAAGAAGTTGCCGACGCTAGCAAAATGACTCAAGAAGAAATAACTAAGAGACAAGCTCTTGATGCTAAAGCAATTTACTCCTTATATTGTGCATTATCTCCTACTGAGTATAATAGAATATCTTCTTGTGAAATAGTCAAAGAAGCCTGGGACAGGCTGCACATTACCTATGAAGGAACTGATCGAGTGAAGGAAACAAGGATCAATATCCTACTCAGACAGTCTGAAGCCTTTAAGATGAAGCCAAGAGAATCTATTACTGACATGTTTAGTCGTTTTACAGAAATTGTAAATGGTCTAGAGTATCAGGGACAACCAATCTCAGGACCCATGAAGGTGAACAAGTTGCTGTGTGGATTCTCCAAAGACTGGAATCACGTAAAGACTTCGATAAAGGAAACACAAAGGATCATGCCACTCTCTATAGACGAATTGGTTGGCACACTTCAGTCCTATGAAGTGGAGCAAATCAATGAATAAGAAGATCCCAAAAGTAAGAAGTCAATTGCTTTGAGATCTAACGATGATTTTGATGTTACAAAATCTGAAGATGATATGGATGATGAAGAGTTAGCTCTTATGATAAAGAGGTTCAGGAAACTAAACAAAAAGGGAAGAAGATTCAATTGGAATAAACAAAACACTCAAAAGTTTCAAAACAAATCAACTGAGGATGATGAATCCAATAAAGATGTGATCTGTTTTGAATGCAAGAAAAATAGACACATCAGACCTAACTGTCCCATGTTAAAGAAAAAGAAAGGAAAAGCTAAGAAATATAGGAAGGCTCTCAAGGCAGAGACATGGAGTGATATTGAATACGAAGAAAGTGATGAAGATTATGCCAATATTTGTCTAATGGCAAAATCAGAATCAGACTCAGACTCCGAAATAGATACAGACTCAGACTCAGATAGTGAAATCGATGTAAGTAATTCAAAAATCCCTACTAAAGTCTCGAAATACATTGATGAATTGTGTATTAGTCTCAAAACCTCTCTCAAGAGGATTTTCGAGTTAAAAAGGGAGAATTCTACACTTTGAAGCAACAAGAATTTTATGGAAAGAAAAGTTTGAAAATTTAGATAAATTTTTGTTACTTTAAAAGAAAATGCAAAATCTCTTTCAAAAGAAAATACATTTTTGAAAAAATGACATTTCAAATATTTCAAAAAGGTTTTCAATAGGATCTGAGAAATTAGAAAAGATTCTTTCAGTACAAAGATCCTACTTTAACAAATCAGGCTTGGGAATGACTTCTGAAACTATTCCTCTAATTAATTTTTCAAAAGTGAAAGAAAGAATCAAACAAAGGCCTACAAAAACTTTTTACAGAAATCATTTTCATAAAGTATTTATAAAACCTGTTGGGCAAAGTGCTCTCAAATGTTCTAAATGCAACAGCTCAGAACACTTTGAGAAATAATGTCCCATGGTTTGGAGACCTGTTAAGAAGGAATGGGTAAAGACTACTTATTGCACTAACTCCTCTAGACCCAAGAAAATGTTGATACCAAAGAAAGCTTGAGTTTCTTTTTTAATTGCAGGTCACTATCAAGAAAAATGTTAAATGGTATTTGGATAGTGGCTGTTCAAGGCATATGACTGGAGATTCAAGTTGTTTTATAAAACTTATGCAAGTAAATTGTGGAAAAGTCTATTTTAGTAGAAACATCAAAGGAAAATTTGTTGGATGTGGATCTGTAAAAATTGAAAGTCTCACAATCAACAGTGTTTCTTTAGTGGAAGGACTCAATTACAATTTGCTTAACATTAGCCAATTGTGCGACACTGGATTCAAGATCAATTTTCAAAAAGGAATATGTTCGGGAACTAGTAAAGATCTTTCACAATGTCTAATTTCAATTCAAGATGAAGCAAATCTTTGGCATCAAAAGCTTAGCCATGTCAATATGAAGCAGATTACCAAGATCTCTTCTAAAATCTTGTTCAAGGACTACCCAACCTGAAGTTTCAAAAATTTGACTTATGCACACCATGTGTATTGGGAAAATAGGTTAGAAGTTCTTTTAAACCATTAAATCAGGTTTTTACTAATCGTGTTTTGCAGCTTCTGCATATGGATCTCTTTGAACCAACCAGAACTAAAAGCATAGGCGGAAAGAGATATTGTCCAATAATCGTGGATGATTACTCATGATTCACTTGAGTTTACTTTCTGGCAATTAAATATGAAGCATTTTCTTACTTTTCAAAGTTTGCTAAGAAAGTTCAAAACGAGAAAAGATATGCTATTTCAAGCATACGGACAGACCATGGAAGTGAGTTTGAAAATCAAGACTTTGTAAAATTTTGTGATGAATCAGATTTTCATCATGTTTTCTCCTCTCCATACACTCTAGAACAGAATGGAGTTGTGGAAAGAAAGAATAGATCATTGCAAAAGATGGCAATAACTCTTTTAATAGAAAGTAGTATTTCCACTTATTTTTGGGCTAAAGCAGTTTCTACAGCATTTTATATTATTAACAGGATAAGTAGATTAATGGTGCCATAAGTTGTGTGCAACGCTTACTTTGGTGCCATTGAAAATAGAAAAAGATCCCTTTTGTTCTTTCTAGTGATGTTTTTATTTTCACTAACATTTTCATAAAAATTTAAAAGAAGTAGTTGGATTGGTATGATCCACGGTTTCATAATATATGTATTATAAAGGATCACAAATTCTGGAAAGAACCAAAGGTTTAGATTTGATATGGGACGACTTAGTATTTCTTCATTCATTGCCATCCAATCAAAAAGGTCTTTTTTTTCTTAAAAGTTTCCGCCGGATCATTTAAGTGCCAAATCGGAGAAAAAACGATCACTTTGGTGCCACCAGCGAGAAATTCCGGCCAAAATGATTACGTGGCATTTATATTTATAAAAAAAATTCGACAACTCTTAATATTGTCCACAATTGATGGCATAAAACGACGCCGTTTCCTTTTCTTCATAAGAAACGACATTGTTTTACCATTCCACGTGGATTACCTACAAAACAATCGTCGTATAGTGGATTCAATACGGTAAAAAATGACGTGGGCCAAAAACGGTGTTTGTATAGGATTCTTGCTCGACGCCGCCGGCCGTAGCTCACTGACCCACCGTCATTCACTCGCCCACCGTCGCTCGCCCGCCGTCGCTTGGCCACTGCTGTAGTTGCACCGTCATTCACTGGCTGTGTCCTCAACTCTCGCTCACTTAGGTTTGTCATGTTCTCTATGTTGGTCAATTTAGTGAAAAATTTAGGGTTTCGACGGGCAAGTTAGAGCGTGGAGGGCAAATTGAGGGCTCGGCTTTGGGGGAAAGTGGTGGGGACCGAATAGAAAAATTGAGGGTTTCGTCGTTCGTTCACTTTCTTTTGTTGGGACCGAATAGAAAAATAGGGTGCGGAAGGGAAAATGGGGCTCGACTCGGGGGGGAATAGTGGTGGGACCGAATTTATTTAATTAATTGGACTGCTTTTGTGGGGAAAACAGGGGGACCAAATGTGATTGAATTGAAAAATTGGTGGTAGAATCTCACTTTGTTTATTCAATTCGGTTTCTTTTGTTTCTGTAAAAGCACCGAATTGGGGAGATTAGTTGCATTTGTTTTTTGACAACAAAACGACAAGGATCTCCATGTGAAGTTGCTGATTCTATCATGTGGTCCCAACAAGTAATGACATTTGTTTTTTTTTCATTGGGTGCAACATCAACATGAACATGAATCAGGTAGGCATCATTATTTGCTATGGTGGAGAGTTTCTTATTGGCACCGACGATTGGGAATATACTTGTGGAAATGAAGGTACTATTTATGTCAATATTCGGAAGCCATCATATATTGATTTTTTGAGGGATTTGGTGTATTTTTTACGATGCAAAGTGCAAAAACTACATTACTGTGTTCCTGGGAATGAATTGAATGATGGCTTGAGATTTTTTAATGACGATAATGGTATTAAGGATATCATTTACTATTATCTTCACGGCGAAGAAGCTAAGGTATATGTTGAGTGTTATAGTGATGGTGAGGATAAGGATGATGATGAGGATGGGGATGAGCAGACCACCACTGAAAGAGGAGAAGTGAAGGATCCTATTCAAGCGAGTAATCAGGTTGGGGATGAAAGAGATGAAAGGGAGAGAACTCACATTGATAGAGATGAACAAACAGTGAGATGTCCTGAAAGCTTGGGTGAAGATTTTGGTGAAGATTTAGGCGATGAGGACTTCATTGGATTAGAATGGGAAAATGCTTTATCCAGTGAATTGGAAGATGAATAATTTGCTTCAGTAAATTTCCCAAGTGACGAAGATGATGATGAACTCACACAATCAAGACAAAAGCAAAGGGAATTTCTGAGAAAAAAACTTGCACCTTCAGTAAAGAGGCCCAAGCCAGTAAATGGGGATGGAGTTCCAGTTAAAGATAATAGAAGTGAAGATGAAGAAAGTTGCGGTGATGAAGTTGCTAGTTCGGAGAATGAGCTTGACAATGATGATAAAGAACCTGCTTGTCAAAGAAAAAGTAAGTACCCTTACTATGATCCGACTGTTGATAAACCTATTTTGTTTGTGGGCATGAGATTTGACGATGCCAAACAGTTCAAGGAAGTTGTTGTGAAGAACTCCATTGGTGAACAGAGGAGTGTTAATTTCATTAGAAACATAAAGGAATTTGTGAGCTAAATGCTCACAACCCAATTGTCCATGGAAGCTCTATGGTGCGCTAAGTAAGAATGAGTCATTCCAGATTAGGTCCTTGCAGGAGGAACATACTTGTCCAATTATTTTTAACAATAAAATGGTAACAGTGTGTGGTTATCGAAACATTTTTCCAACACTATCAAAGCAATGCCCGAGATCAAGAGTCCTCAATTTCAACAGTTAGTGAATGAACAAGTAGGGATTAATGTGTCAAGGAATCAATGCAAGAAAGCTAAGATGAGGGTAATGAAAATACTGATGGGTGGGTATAAGGAAGAATATACGCAGGTATGAGACTATGCTGGCGAATGCATGTTTCAAAACCCATCTAGTAAGATGTATGTAGAGGTTGTGGAGAGGCCACTCCCTGATCTTGGGCCTAGATTTGATAGATTTTATATCTGTTTTGATGCATGCAAACGGGGCTTCTTGGCTGGTTGTAGAAGAGTTATAGGATTGGATTGATGCTTTCTAAAGGGTTTGTGCAAGGGGAAGTTGTTGGCTACTGTGGGGAGAGATGCCAATAATTAAATGTTTTCAATAGCTTGGGCGGTGGTGAAGATAGAGAACAAGGATATTTGGTCTTGGTTTCTCAAAAATTTAATGGCTGATCTTGAGATAACCGATGGGAGAGGGTGGGCATTTATGAGCGACCAACAGAAGGTAATTTCATTATCAGTTAATTCACTCCCTTTTAATATTAATCATTTACATATTTTTTCTAACTTGTATTTATTGGTTTGAATTTTTGTAGGGACTTATTCCTGCATTGGTTGAGTTGATGCCACATGCTGAGCATAGAATGTGCGCGAGGCACATATATGCAAACTGGTCAAGGAACTTCAAAGGAGATAGATTGCAGAAGCAATTCTGGCAGATAGCAAAGAGTACCAACATGGCTGATTTTAGATTAGCCAAACAAGGATTGTTGCAGCTGACAAATGAAGGTTTTGATGCACACTTCCAGACAGAAGCTAAACACTAGTGTCGGGCCTTCTTCAGCGAAGAGTTCAAATGCGATATCATTGATAACAACCTTAATGAAGCTTTCAATGGCGAAATTTTAGAGGCTAAGTGCAAACCAATCATCAGCATGCTTGATGATATTCGAGTGATGGTAATGACTAAATTGCATAGGCAAAGAGACGAGGCTATGAAATGGACTAGAGATCGTGGCCCTAGGATTATGAAGAGATTGGATGCAAACATTGCTGCTAGTAGGTTCTGCCATCCAATTTGAAATGGAGATAATGGATATGAGATTATTTAAAATCAAGATAAGTATGTTGTCAACCTGGATAGAAGAAAGCATTCATGCCGAGCTTGGCAACTGAATGGAATTCCCTGTGCCCATGCAATTTGTGCTATTCAGATAAAGCAAGAAAACCCAGATGATTACCTACATGATTGATACAAAAAAAAGCTCATACCTTGCTTCATACCAATTCATGATGCAACCTATCAGAAGCAGTTAATTTTGGAAGCCAACAAATCATAAAAGCCCTCTACCTTTGCCGCTGAAGAAGCAAATTGGAAAGCCAAAAAAGAAAGGAAGAATGCAGCAGGAAGAGTCATCAAGTCAGAGGATGAGTAGGACTGGCTCAAAGATGAAATGCTCCTATTGCCATAAGGAAGGGCACAATAAGAAAGGTTGTGAGCTGAAAAGGCAGTATCAACAGCAAGATGTAATGGCTGAAGGTAGGATAGAAGGCCCTACTGAAGAGCTTCTTGTTAGGCCTAGTGAAGGTAGGACAGAATGCCCTGCAATAATGCCTACTAAAGGGCAAATAGAAAGCCCTGTTGTAAGGTAAGTATCATCTTTACATCAGTAACTTTACATTTCCTATTCAATAGAGTTTGATGGTTGACCATGTGTACTGGCTTCTCGTGCTTTTCCTCTATCATGCACTTGTAATTTGATAAGTTTTCTCCATTTATTTTCACCATGAAAATGAGTAGATGTCTAATTATTCATTGTAGTTGGTCATGATCCTAATATAGTACATTGTTGTAAGGCCTTCTAAAAGGCCAGAAAAAGGCCCTGTTGTAGGCTCAAGTGCAGGGATAGGGACTAGAACAAGCAGAACAACAACAATAACAACTGAGTCCACTATTGAGCAAATGAGAAGAAAAAAAAATTCCTGTAAGTTGTACATCGCTGTGTTTGTCTTTTATAGGCTGAATTTTAAATTTGTTATGTGTTTCTCAGGTGAGAAGACGAGCAACTGCACAAGTTGCAAAGGCTGCTCCCCCATCTGTTGCTGCTAAAAATGATGCACCACAGCGAACAAGAGGGGCTATTGGAAAAAGATTAAGGCAATATGGCTATGGGCTTTATACAGATGAACAAACTGGAATGACTATTTTGAATGTAAGATTTATAGGCCTCATGCATTTAATTTGTTGTACTTCAATTCATTTGGTTGACAATATCACTATATTCTTGTAGCCTGGGAGAACTTTAGAGGTACTTATCTCTCAAGGTGGGCCAACTCAAGAATCAAGGGCGCAGCTCAAAAAATAGTGCTCCAAAGAAGAAAACAGTTGGTATAGCTGCAAAACAGCCATCCAAACAGAACCCAGCACCAGTTCCATCTCAACCAACAATTGGACGCGATAATGATGATATGAACCAACACATGACACGTGCTAGAATAAGAATAGCCACCGTAAAAAATAAGGAAAATGAGGTGACATAAGGCCTAGATAAAGAACCTGCACATCCAGTTCGAAAGAGTGCTTGAATTATGAATCAATTCAAAGCTCCAAGACGAAAAGGAGATTAGAGTGTTGTCCATATTGACTAATGGGAGGGTGCTGGACATGGTCTCTCTTTTTATGTTTTCTTTTTTTAGGAGGGTGCTGGATATTATATCACTGATGGTAGTTGCTGCCTCCATATTGCCATTGGTTATTTTTTAAGAGGGTGTTGAACCTTCAGTGATTGGGGAGTGAAGTTCATGTTTTTCTTTTCTTGTGTAAACAATCAATCAATGTCAATAACAATAGCTGTTTATGTTATTTTCTCTTGGCTTGGTTTGGCTAATAGTTAGCAAGATAGTTATCGGTTATGCTGTATATTTTTTGCTATTGGTGTAATGTTCTTATGAGGTTACTATTATTTTTAGATTTAGATGTGTGCATATAGTATTGCTGGTTGAAGTTGTTGATGCGTTGATGCTATTTGTGGAGTTCTAGTTGTATGTGCTAGAACAAGATGCAGTTTTGGGTGCCGGTGCATCTCGTTGCAAGGCTATTGTGTTGCAAGAAGATGCACCACCAACCTAACTGGTGCAAGAACAAGATGCACCACAACTGGTACAAGTTTAAAATTGGCACTCAAGCGATCACTATTTACAACTCGTGCAACAAAAATAATCATTTTATAATCGCGACTAGCACTTAAATGATCACTTTTATAAAAACTTAGCACTCAAGCGATCACTATTTGCAACTTTTGACATTGAAATGATCAATCATTAATTTGCCACCATCCCTTAATTTTGCCATGATTTGTAGTTACAGCAAACCAACAAACCATTACAACGATAAAAATGCAGCAACCATTCTATTTGAAGCAAAAACTAACCAAACAAACATTGCTAATACACAACTAAATAATAAAAAGTGATCAGAACTAATGCATTCCAACTCTAACCTTCCATTTCGCCATGGTTTGTAGTTGTAGCAAACCAACAAACCAGCAAATCAGGAGGGCATATAACAAATGCAGCAAGCAAACATTGCATTTCTGAAGTGCTCACAATTAATGCATTCCAACTCCAACCTTACATTTCTACCATAAATTACAACAAAATCTTCTGCTTCATACAAAAATGGTAAACATACAAAATTCAACTATGGTAAACATACAAACTTCTTCTCATTACTCACTTCACATTTGAATAAACTACCTAAGAGAATAAGAACACAATCAACGCTCAATAAAAGTTTCTTTCAATTTTCAGCCTTGAAACCTCCCTCTTCAAATGGTCGACCAGAGATGTTAAACCTTTCATTTAAACTTGCATTAAATCGACATCCTCCAACTCGTCCATTAACACAGGTGGAGATTGATTTCGGCCTTCAAGTAACTCCAGGATCACCTCTGTCGCTCGATCAGAGAATTTCCTATCAACCCATTTGAAATATTTGCACTTCGAGCCTTCTTTATATCTGCCGCACCCATGGAATCTTCTCCCTGGATTCAACCGAGTCTAAGATGTTCTTTTTGAACTTGGTAACCCACAATAACAATAACACTCACCATCTAATTCGCTTTTTTATAGGAATGTGAGCCGTTGCTGAAGCTTCTGTCCTCCATTCGCAAGAGCGAGCTGATAACTTTGAGAGAAAATAGAAGTATGCACTCGAATTGGTCGAATTAGGGATTTAGGGTTTTCAATTTCCGATTCTACTCGAATTTGGGGATTTAGGGTTTCTTATTTGGGAGAAAAGATGCTAAACGGCGTCATTTTGTTGTTTACATGCTGATTGTATTCTTCGGCGATCCACGTTGGCTTCAAATATTAATAAAAAAAATGCCACGTCGGATTTCCAACCAATCATATCGGAGTTGGCGCCAAAGTGAGCATTTTTCAAAATTTTTGGCACTTAAGTGATCCGACTGAAACTTTTGGCACCAAAGTGAACGTCGTACACAACTTATGGCACCATTAGTGTACTTATCCCTATTATTAAAAAGTCTTTTTAAGGCCTATTCTAGAGAAAACTCTTTATGAGTTATTCAAAGGAAAGAAGCCAATTGTTTTTTACTTTCATGTATTTGGTTGCGAATGTTTTGTTTTAAAAAATGCAAATGATTGAACTAGTAAGTTTGAAGAGAAATCAGACGAAGGAATCTTCCTTGGATACTCAACCACCAGCAAAGCCTACAGAGTATTCAACAAAAAGACTCAGTCTGTGGAAGAATCTACGAATGTCAAATTCCAAGACTCTTTGCAGAATCAACTGATTCAGACTCATCCTGAAGAATCTGAACCTGCTCCAAACTCTACAAAGTCTACCTCTCCTGAAGCAGCTCAGACCTCTAAAAATTAGTGAACGGAAGTTGAATAATCAACTGAAGTATAAGAACAGCTTCCTGTCAGACCATCAAGCAACTGGAAGCACAAATCTAGTCATCCCAAAGAACTCATCATTTGGTGATATTGATAAAGGGATTCGCACCAAATAAAAAGGCAAGAAGAGTCTAACACTGTAGCACTTATTTCTGAAATAGAACCCAAAAGTATAGAAGAAACTTTAGTTGACGAAAGCTGGATTGAAGCAATGCAAGAAGAATTCAAACAATTCAGCATTAACGATGTATGGGAGTTAACTCCTAAACCAAAAGGTAAATCCATTATTGGAGCTAAATGGGTTTACAAGAACAAGTTGGACGAAAAAGGAAATGTGATCAGGAACAAAGCAAGACCCGTGGCCAAAGGATATACACAAGAAGAAGTGATAGATTATGATGAAACCTACGCACCAGTAGCCAGGTTAGAAGCAATTAGATTACTACTTGCTTTTACCTGTTATAAAAATTTCAGGTCATTTCAAATAGACGTCAAGAGTGCATTCATAAATAGATTTATCCAAGAAAAAGTCTATGTAGAACAACCTCCTGGATTTGAAGATCCAAAGAAACCAAACTCAGTATTCAGACTGAAAAAGGCTCTCTATGGTTTAAAACAAGCACCTCGAGCTTGGTACAACAAGTTAAGTAAGTTTTTAATGCAAAATGGTTTTGTCAAAGGAAAAATGGATACTACCTTGTTTATTAAAAGGGAAGGAAAAAAACTTTCTACTTGTTCAAACTTATGTTGATGATATTATATTTGGATCACCTAACGAAAACCTGTGAAAGAAGTTTTCTAAGTCTATGTAGGATGAATTTGAGATGAGCGTGATGGGTGAATTATCCTTCTTTCTCGGACTACAAGTAAAACAATTGAATGAAGGAATTTTCATTCACCAAGAAAAATATGTGAAAAAACTTGGTAAAAAGTTCGGATTGGAAAATTGCAAAAAGACTGAGATACCAATGTCTAGTTCTTCGAAGCTAGATAAAGATGAATGAGGAAAGAAAGTTGACCAGAAACTTTACAAGAGTATTATTGGTTCACTTTTTTATCTTACTGCTTTTAGACCTGACATTTTGTTTAGTGTTTGCATTTGTGCTAGATTTCAATCTGATCCAAAAGATTCTAATCTAAGCGCTGCAAAATGCATCATTAAATACATTGCAACTACTTCAAGCTTAGGTCTGTGGTATCCCAAAGAATGAGACTTTACCCTCCTTGAATATTCAGACGCAGATTTAGCAGGTTGTAGAGTTGATAAAAAGAGTACCTATGGTACATGCCAATTGCTAGGAAATAGGATAGTATCTTGGTTCTTAAGGAAGCAAAGCACCGTAGCTCTTTCAACAGCAGAAGCAGAGTATGTGGCTCTTGGAAGTTGCTATTCTCAAATCTTATGGATAAAACGACAACTAAGAGACTTTGGAATCAAAGACTCTTGCACCAAGATCAAATGTGACAACACCAGCGCAATTAACCTCACAAAGAATCCAATTCTTCATTCAAGAGCAAAGCATATAGAGATTCAACATCACTTTATTAGAGATCATGTTCAAAATGAAGAAGTTATAATTCAATTCATTGACTCAAAAAATCAACTGGCGGACATATTTACAAAGCCTCGGAGAAAACCTATTTGAGTCTATTCGCACTGCATCGAACATTATATCTCTTATCCAGTAAAGTCTGGATGTGCTCAAGACTCAAAGGTAAAGTCTGAAAGTGTTCACACTCAGAAGACCAAGAGTTAAGACTATAAGTTGTTTCTATTCCAGTATTTTAAACTTGAAAATGTACAGTTACTTATTAATTGCTAATTGATTGAAATTATCTTTCCAAGTTTTTCCTTTTCAATAAGGCAGTTATCAATTTTGAAAAGACAGTTATTTTCAAAAAGGAAAGTTATTCTTTTTGAAAAGGTATTTTTATTTTTCCTTTTACGACATTTCGTTTATCTCACTTCACTTGCTTTATATACTGCCAAGATTCTTCCTCTTCGTTTTTACATTGAAACCCTAGAATACAAAATTCATATTTGCTTTCACTTCTACTCTTGATTTGTCCAAAAGTATTCACCTTTTTCGAGCAAGTTGGTGAATTTCTCCCTTGAAGCAACAATGTCTTCAAGAAAGTCTTCGAGGATTGCAAGCAAGGGACCACAACATATGCCCGAGGGTCCTACGCATTTTGAATTAACCAAGGAAGAAGATTCTTCTTCACCACTGCGTTCGAGTCAGCAACAACCTTCTCAACAACGTTAATCTTCTCCACCGACTCATCCAGACGATGAAGTTATAGAGGAGGCTGAACATGTAAGAACGCTAACTCCCAAAGTTGCTTTCAAACTTTACTCTAATTTGAAGAAAGGAGGAACACCGATGTCTTTAATTGGTGAATTTTTAAGAGATAGAGGGTACAAGAATGAAATTTTGTTCTTGCAAGAGTTGGAAAGGCTAGAAGTTGTAGAGAAAGGAACAGCTAAAAGAACTTTTGCCAATTTCCCGAGTGACCCATTCTATGGCACTGCAAATCAACCACAAGTTCTGGACGGCAATGAACGGATGTTTACTCACTTTCAGCCTAGAACAGGTGTTGCTGCAAATGTTGTTAGTGATGGTTAAGGTCTTTTTAGATCGAAGAATCATAAGAGGGTTTATTCAAACCTTATGAAGAGAGGGGTTATGAACCCTATGACTGTTGACTTTGATTTCCTTGATTTGATAAAAAAAAAAAAAGTCAATCTACAAGAGAAGTTTGCTCTATTGCAATTGGAACCGTTCTGTTTTGAATCTACTGTTACTTATCCAGAACTCATCACATACTTTTACTCGAACTTATCTTTCTTGGATGCAAAAAATTTTACTTTCACAGTGAAGGACAAGGAATTTTTGGTGGATACAGACACGTTGGCTGACACAATTGGGGTGGAAAGAACGAGTTTCCAACCAATTAGCGTGTCTATTGCTCATGATACTCTATCGTTGGTGAAAGATAGGGATGTTGAAGGCAAGATTTCCTACTCAAAAGGATGAGTGCCTCTAACATCTTGCTACACAAGATTGTGATCAACTGCATTCATCCCAAGTCAACATACAAGACTAATGTCTCTCGATCTGAAGCAAAATTGATGTGTGCCATCAATACTTGATTTAAATTCTCTCTGCCTCACACCATCTTGTTTCATATATACCGAACTGTGGTGAAAGATAAGGAACAACTCCCTTATTTTGCTCTTATCATGCATCTCTTTAAACACTTTAAAATTCACATTTCTGCACCATTATGTTTAACAAACATCTCTCCAATGGTGATTGATTTCAAAATGATCACAAAGATGCGTTTGAAAGAGCTGAACAAGGTGTTGGAGCGTATGAAGGAGAAGTCTCCCGTCAAAGTAAAACAAGACTCTGCTGCAGTGAAGAGGAAATGCAAGTAACCCATGGTTGCTCCAGCAAAGAAAAAAAGAACTCTCATCTTACAAGATGAAGAAGATGAGGATGAACTGACTCTTTCAGCCTTAAGAAACTTAAAGAGTTTTGTTAGCTTTCAAGAGACAAGAGAAGAGCCAAAAGAAGGAGGAAAAGAGAAAGAAGACAAGAGAAGGAAGATGAAGAACAGAGGATGACAGAGGAAGAAAGAAGATAAGAGGAAGAAGAAGAGAGAGAAGGAGAACAAAATCAAGGTCAAGAAGACTCTTTCGAGCCAACTTTAGCTGTCTCCCTATCTAGTGATTCTGAGATGGCAGGAACTGGAACAGCTGACGCTCATCACTCTGAAGTTAAAGTAGAACAAGAAGAAATTTTACCTACTCCACCTAAAGGCAACAAAACAGGGGGAGCTGTTGGACCAAAAGGTATTTCTTCACCTTTATTTGCTAGTGATGTAAGTCGTTATGCAGCAGACCCAGAAGATGTGTATGCCTCGCATTACCCAAAAGACAGTCATGGTGGACAATCTATTGAAGCTCTATCCATTCTCAAAATCCCTATAATCGACTCAGCTGGTCATAGTGATGCAACAGCTCAAACAGCAAACTTTTCAAGACTGCTGGAGATTCTATTGGACGTCAGGAAATAGCAATATGCTTTGGGATATGAGATGCAAGATCTCAAGAATGCTTTTAAGGTCACTTCAATGTCTTTGCATGACCAGTTGAACGCCTTGAAGATTCAAGTACGGTCTACTGTGCAGGGTGAAGATTTTCAATCACTGAAGCAGAGTTTTGAAAGGCTTGAGAAGACAATGCATTCTATGGGAGAATTTGAGCTTGTTCGCCTCCTAAAATAGCCATGATTTTGACTCTATTTTCAACTGACTCTATTTCCAACCAACTCTTTTTCATTTGTTCTCCACTTTTTGCTGTTGACAAAAATGGAGAGAGGTTTTATGCAGATTTGATGACTTATCTTTTTGTTTTGACTGTGGACTTATCTTTTGTTTGGTGTGGTTATGATTTGGACTGGTTTGGACTAATGATGCTTTGGACTAATGATGCCTGCAAGTAACTTAAGCTATGTTATTAATTATGATAAAAATAATTGCTTTTACAGGACTAACACGTTTTCTGTGGTTGCAGAATCGCTACTATCCTTATCTTTAATTATCTTTTATAAGAACTCTTGGTTTGCTTAAGTATTGTTTTGCAAGTCAAAGTGTCCAAATCTACGGGAAAATTTTGTCACGATAAAAAAGGGAGAAATTGTTGGAGAAAACTTCTTTATCTATTTTAAAGTTGACAAAACGTTTCCATCAGTCTAGTTTGAAGACTTGCAGACTTTATCGTCAAAGTCTGAAGACCTCCAGACTCAAGATTCAAAATCTACCCTCATTGATAGTTTCCAGATCGACGAAGAAAAGATTTATCCGATAAAGAAGACTTATCTAGATGCAAGTATATCTTTAAGGATTTGGTTCGTACGGATTGAAGGAGATCTCACGGCTAGAGATAGCATCTCGTGATCAATTATTCTTATTGAAATCAATTTGAATATTTAGATCTGTTGATTGGCGAAGTATACTTGGAAAGTTCTACTTATGAAAACCTAGATCCTGATTGTATGGGCGAGCATGATTGGTAGACTATCATCACATTCCTTAAATAACTCGAAATCTTCCTAATTGATTCTGTCCAACGGGTAGATTGGAAGAACTCCTTTGGAAGGTGCCAACGGTTATGATGGCATAGAGGAGTATATAAGGAGGACGCTCAAGTTATTCGAGTGTGTGCGTGAAAGAAAAATTCAAAGTTTGAAACTCTTAGTTCTTTGCTATTACAATTCGTCGAGCTTAAACTGTACTCAAAAGAGAGATCGAATACTTGTGAGATCTTGAGGAAGTGTAGTAGAGTCTATACACTATGGAATCAAGGACGTGAGATTGTAAAATCTCTTTTGGTTCTTAGTGGAATCCAACCAGTGGGTTGTTAGTGCAGGAGAGTGGACGTAGGCTTGGTCTAAGCCGAACCACTATAAACCTTATGTTTCAATTCTCTTTCCCTAATCTCTTTACTTAATTCGCAGTCTTATATATCAGTTTACAATCTTTTATATCTTCAATCTACTGTTTTCATATAAGTCGAATTAAGTTGTTAAGTCTTGCAAAAACTTCTTTAACACCTATTCACCCCCCTCTAGGTGTTCATACTAGCATTATCAATGTGAAGCAAATTCAGCGTGCAAATTGACAAAAAAAAAATTATAGAAGAAAAACACAACATAAAGTTGTCACACAACATCACAATATAGGGCAAATAAATCAATAAAATTGGAAAGTAACCCATGGACAAATTGTCCCAAGAAAATTACACAGCATAGAGAATATCATAAGGAACTTTCGTGAAAAAAATTCTAAGAAGAGCTACGCATGAATTTACAAAAATTCAACAATGCGCATCATTGCATCAGGAAATCAGCAAAACAACAGGGTATCATGACCATCAACAGAGATGTGACCTAGTAAATAAGCTCTAAAAAATGTGAAATTTCACCACAATATAGACAAAAGAATGGCGATTAGAGTTTTTTAAGGGTTTGACTTAAGAATCTTTACTTAGAAAATCACACAAAAATAACAAAAGTCTAACTTAATAGGGGTAAAATAGGGGTTTTGAATTTTACCTAAGTCAGATTTTTAACCTAACATGGAAAAAATGGAAAAAGGAGTCAAATGATAAGCAAATCATACAAAATCAGTAGCATTGGAAAGATCTAGACAATTCCTAAGATTTCCTTAGAGAGTTTAAATTCAATTGAGGTCAAACTGATGTTTGAAAATTGATGTTTGTGAAAACATGCGAATCAGCCATTCACAAAACAAAACACGATGCATGTTTAATAACCTATAAGACTACTTAGACAATGCATGAAAATAATGAAACTTGCACACGACATAAAGTTGAAGGTGACAATGATTTCAGTAAAACATTTAACCCTAAATCGGAATGTGAAGAAGTCATACTAGTCATTAATATTGCAAAATGTCTTAAGACTAAAAATGATATGTTCAATGAATTTCAATTGCAATTGGCCTAATTGATGTATGATTTTTGCATACTAAATAAAGTTCAAATGTGACATATTGTATATAAGGGTGTGCAAAATACCCGGGAACCGTCCGAACCACCCGGAATCGCCCGGAACCGGCGGTTCTTGAGGGAACCGGTGGGTACGGGTTCGGTTCCCGGTTCCATGGGCGGATCTGCCCGCCCGTCCACCCGGACCAGACCGGAACCTTTTTAATATTAAAAAAAAAAATACTAAAAGAAACCCTAGATCTCATCTCACTCCCTTCGTCTTCGGCTCCTAATCCTATCACCATTTCACTGTGTTTACTTCTCCCACTGTCCGCATCTCCACATTCTTAAATTTGGTTTTTCTTTCTTTGCCTTACTTTGATGTCACATAGTCGTTTTATGTTGAAAACCAAAATTGTTTCATGTCAAGATCGGTTCCATGGATCCACCCAAGAACCGGACCGAACCGACGGTCCGGTTCCCGGGTGGATTCATGTAACAAACGGGTGGATCCCGATTCCAATTTTTCAGAACCGGTCCTTAGCAGGCGGTTCTCAGTTCTAGGTCGGGAACCGCCCGCCCGGACCATGCACACCCCTAAATTTGTATATAGATGTGAAGCTTGTAACAAATACTTCAAATGTCAAGAAGACATCGACGCATGATTTGGTCCTTAAGGGACCCAAACGAATGGATTTTAGTAGGCTCATGATAAGCTCCTAATCCAATAAAACCATCATAGAACATACTTAATTTGAATAATCTCATGACGTGCAAAAAATCTTACGAAAAACTCTATATGTATTGTTGACAACTAAATTTTGGCGACCCAGTTTTTAGTTCATAGAAAATTAGGGATTAATTTTTAAGCCCTAAAAAAAAGATAAAAAATAAAAATCGCATTAGAGTAAATAAAAGAAAAAAAATGGGAAATCAATCTGATTGATTATGCATGGAAGTTGGAAATTCTGAAAAATATTCAAATATTGGTAAATGCGGAAGCAATTCCTGTGAGCACCCACCAGCTCGCCTCCACCTGCAGCGCCTGACGACTCCTCTGCCTCCTCTGCTGCCGTAGCTTGCCCGCGCCTCCCTCTGCCTGCACATCCGCCCGTCAACCTTGCAATGCCCCTGCTGCTGCCGCCGCGCCTACACCTCCGCTTGATACTCGGCCCCTGCAACCAGCAGCCACTCCTAACGGCCCACGCTCCCCGCGCGTCTTCCTGTTTGTCCCTTGCTAGTTGCCGCATCTCCACCACCCAGCCTTCGCCAAAGCTTCGAGAGTCGCTGCCATCGCTGCTCCCGCTTGCCCAACTCCCACGCCACATCCCGACCCCGGTGCAAATTGTCCCGCGCACCGCCCGTTTTTTTTTTTTTTTTTTTAAAAAAAAAAGTCAAGTAGTTTATTTTTTTTTTTTTTATTTTCATTTTTTATCTTTTTTTATATCAAGTTTCGTTATTATTGCTTAAGTTGAAGATGGTATGTTGATGTTAATTATTTGAATATTTTAGGCATTATCTGTAGGGTTTTGCCCAAAAATTATTGTAATTAATTGATCCGTAAGACGTTGGATCATTTTTTAATTATAATAATTTTGAGGCATTTTGATAGTGTTTTGATTATTAAGTCATTATAATTATTAATTTGGTCCGTAAGATAGCGGAATCAAATTTTTAATTATTTTGAACTTTCTCATATGTTGTGATATTTAGGGTAAAGATAATCGTTAAATTTAATTTGTGAGACGACGGATTATTTTTTCGATTGTTTTAATTCTTTGTTTGATGAATATCTTGAGTGTTAATATTTATCTAGAAATTGCTTGTTCTTATTTTTGAAGACATAAAAAAAATCAAATCTTGCATCGGAGTATGTTGGTTTAGTAAATTAGGGTTACATTTTTAGATTGCACATTTAGATAATTTTTGGAATAGATTAGGGTTGGATCTAAATATTTTTTTTTTAGATAAGGACTTAGATAATCTTTTCACATTTTGATAATCTTTTAAAAAAAAATAGTTTTCTGAGATAAGATAGGGTTTAAGTCAAATTAATTGCTAAAATATTTTAGAAAATTATTCATTTTAGACAAATTTAATTAGTTTTCTTTTATTACGAATTTTAAAATAAAAATACAAAAATATTAGGTGTAGGTCAAATAGTTTGCATAATAAGTTCATTTAATTAGAAATTGCTTATTAGTAAAATTAGGTCATGTAGTTAAAGTACATGTTTTATGGTAAAGTTATATTTCAAGATAAAAGAAAACCCAAAAAAATTGCTTGCTTTGTGTGTTTAATTCTTTTGATGCAATTTATTTGATTCGTTTAGTATTTAATAATGATTGAGCACCCGTGTGATCACCCATTTGATCACCCATTTGCATAATAGTGATTTAGGTTAAAATAAATCCAAACTGCCTGCAAAAACATTTTTGAAAATAAAAAGAATAGTACCGAAAGCGCATTAGAGAAATCTAGTGTAACCAAATCTCCATACCCAAAATCCCTAGTTCGTAAGAGTAAAATAATTCTCCAGTTATTTTACTTAAATGTCTAATCGGCCTACCAAAAACTGATTAGTGGCGACTTCTAGAGTTTTTATTTATGGCCTTGATGATTGTGTTCTTCTTTACCTGTTTTACCAGGCAATCTAGATACTGATGTTTACGATTTTCAGTGTCGCATGTTGGGATGAGTTCCATTGGTATGAGAGTTGGCCAACTTCTTGATCATGAGGATTCTTCAACCCAAGAAATTAAACTCTTCCAACGTAAGAGATGAAATATTGTTCATAGTGATATATATCTCTCAAATGATATGGATTTTCACTGCATTGAGATCTGTTCACCTTGCCATGATGAGAATTAATCCCGTTTTTCCAAGTAGTTCAAGTTTTTCTTGAAGATGCCTTATAAGAAGAAAAAGAGAAACCCACCTCCCAAATGAAAGTTCAGATGGTGTTTGTCATTTCTAGTTAGAATTGCTTGCAAAGTAGAGATTCAATGTTCATAAATCTAAACTCTCGAAGAGAATTAATAGTCTGTTTTTGTTGCGACACGTTAATGATCAGTCATTCCTGTTTTCTGGTTGCAAACATTTTTGAATCCCCACCATCCCCTAGATTTCGGAAATAGAGTAATCTCCGGGGCCAGTGCTCAGTTTCTTTTTCGATATACTTAAGCATTTAAGTTTCAATAAAACTGGAATCTAGGTATTTAGGTTATTGTAGTTATGCTCATCCAGTTGCAGAAGAATTTTCTTCTAGTTGGTGAATCTGTTATTCAAGCTAACGGTGCTACATAACTATGAATAAGATGATACAGAAAAGGGACTAACTGCATTGCTGTGTGATGAGGCATTGCCTTTCTGGCCATCTGGGTGGACCCCGTCAGCAATTGGGGCCATATCTTGCTTTTCTACTGCAGTCCAGTAGTTCAGATTTGTAAGTGTATGTTTCGAATTTTGCTGGAAAAGAGAATCTGCAATACAGTCTCGAGCTCGAGAAAAGAGTGCTGACCTACTGATTTAATCACACGATTCTCTCATGATAGATTAACCAAAAAAAAAAATTATAATTTCAAAAAAATAAACAACATAGGAAAAATAACCAAGTCTTTTCCCACTAAGTAGGTTCATCACACGAATCATTTTTCTTTTTGCCTGTGCTTCCTTATCGGATCATATTCTTTAAAAATCTTTAGGGTCTGAGCCTGGGGTCCCAATCTCAAAAAGTTTTTACAAACAACCGATGTTTTGCACACTAAAATTCCTTCCATATATCCTCATCCTGAACTGCCTTAGTAGACAGATTGAGTTTCACTAGGTGCAACAGTCCTTTTTTTTTTAAATGCTAGATGCAGATTGCACATTGTTGTACTCTTTACCATTTTAGTGATAATGATTACTCAGAGTCGCCCATTCCGCAACATATTGTTCTTGCTTATGCTATGTCTATAAGTAATAAAAACCGAGAGATCCATCATGGAGTTGTTTTGTAGTGCATAGGCAACATTTGCCTTGTCACGTATCTGGACCTAATTATCGCTAATTTCATGCAGGGACAGGGATCATTTGATTTTTTGCCTTGCTTGAACATTGAATTGGGTGTTACATTCATATATACTAAAAGTCTAAAATGTCATGGATATTTCACCAAGGTGGATATTAACCTAAAGCTTGCTTCGAATGATTGTGCATTGTTAATTTTTGTTGTTGGATTTGGCAGTCTTACAGTTTGTTCCGTTTTGTGAAATTTCAGGATTGGAGAAACTACGGGTACTCACGATTGTTTCAGGGTATTACGATGTAGTCAAGAACTTCGAGGTTTGTTGCTACTGTTTGGTTGCATACCACGTGCAAACGGTTGTTGTCATTGTAGGTTGTATGAAAGATAATTGGAGTGATAATTATGTAGGATGGCGAGTCCCAAGAAAGAATAAATCATTAGACTTCACATTGAAATATTCCTAAATAATTTCTCTTAAGTTGGTGTGTAAATGTCTTTCATGCCCAACTTATTGATGAGTGACTTGAAGTTAGATCTGCACAATCTCTTTGTAAAACTGTCAGTTGTTTGTTGTGTTGTTGGCATAAATGGCATAAAAATAGCTCCCGCATCAATCTTCTCCTTGATAAAGTGTCTATCAATCTCAACATGCTTAGTTCTGTCATGTTGCACAAGATTATGTGCAATATTGATTGCAGCCTTTTTGTCACAATATAGCTTCATAGGCATTTTCACTGATCCTCAAAGTTCTTCTAGTACTCATGCTAGTCACAACATCTCACGGATCTTGCGGGCCATTGCTTGGTATTTCGCTTCTATACTACTTTGTGCCATTGCATTTTGCTTCTTACTTTCCCAAGTAACCAAGTTTCCCCGTATATATGTACAATATCCCAATGTCGATCTTCTATTTGTAATTAACCTTGCCTATTCTTTATTCATGTATGCTTCAATCCCCTATTAAGTAGACTTTTTGAATAATAGACATATTCCAAGTGTGCTCCTTAGGTATCTCAGGATCCAATACACAGATATTTCAGGTGTGCTCTTCCTTTCTGCCACACCATTTTGTTAAGGTGTTAGTACAAGAACTTTGATGCACAATTACATTTTCCAAGAAAAATTGTTCCAAAATTTTATTGAAATATTCTTTCCCATTGTCACTCCTTAAAGATTTGGATTTGTGCTTGGAATTTTGTTTGTATTATCATGTGAAATTTTTTGAAAACAGTTCTACTTCATATTTCTCTTTTAACAAGTATACCCAACTCACACTCGTATGATCATCAATAAATCTAACAAATCATCTCTTTTAAGATGTAGGATATCAAGATTGACCCGAAACATCACTATGAATTAAGGAGAACGGTTTCAACTAGGGGTGTGCAAAATACCCGGGAACCGCTCGGACCGCCTGGAACCGGACCGAAACTGCCTGGAACCGGTGGTTCTTGAGGGAACCGGTCCAGTTCCCGGTTCCAATTTTTGGAAACCGGTGAGAACCAGTGGGAACCAGTCCGGTTCCCAATTCGTGGGCGGATCCGCCCGCCCGCCCACCCGGACCGGACCGGTTCCCTTTTAATATTAAAAAAAAAAAAAAAAAAAAAACTAAAACAAACCTAGGTCTCACCGTCTCATCTCACTTCTCTTCGTCTTCGACTCTTCGGTTTTTGCGGCTGCTTCTCTCTCTCTGTCTCTTCCTGTAGATGTTATGTGATCATTTGTGGTGCCTCAAAATAACCATATGCTAGTGTGTTCCCCTAGTATTTTGTATTGAATCCAGCCTCGTGGCATCTGTTGGGAGTTCTGTTTTGTGGCAATTGTTTCTGCTGCAGGATGAATACAAAGCTGAATATTGGGGAATTCTTATGCTTTTTGGTTGTTTAGTTTATTTATTAATATAATGAAGGTGATGTATTCAATAAAGTCTTGTTTAGTTGCACTTCCTTTGTTTTCCTATGTTTGGATGGTGCCTCATTTCACCTCCTTTGATTTGTCTGTGCGACTTGTGATATTTTGTCGAACCTAATGAGGGATATGTTCAGTTCATAGCATTAAGAGAGACCCATTTTTCCTGAACACTTACTACTCTATCTGCCTCTATATCAACTTACGTACATCCATTCCTTCATTGGTTGCATTTATAGTTGCAATAAATGAATCTTTGTTCCACGTACTTAAATTTAGTTTTTCTTTCTTTGGCTTGCTTTGATGTCACGTAGTCGTTCTATGTTGAAAACCAAAATTGTTTCGCCAAGATTAGTTCCATGGGTGGTCCGGTTCCCGGGTGGATCCATGTAATAAACGGGTGGATCCCGGTTCCAATTTTTCAAAACCGGTCCTTAACGAGTGGTTCCCAGTTCTAGGTCAGGAACCGCCCACCCGGACCATGCACACCCCTAATTTCAACAGCTTGTAGCTTTGTGAGGGAAAGTTGGTGCAATGATGTTTGGCTAATTTATAGAATTCACTCTGAAATGAGGATTGACTTTTATTCAAAAACAACTTTGGGTACAAGAACTTCAAATATTGAAAATTTGGATAACCTAGCATATAATGACATAACATAATATCATCATCCTTATTAATATAAACATATTTGAAACAGTTAACTTGAACTTATCTGCTTGAGCATGTTCCATCCTCAAAAAAATAAAGTCCCCCACTCTCTCTACTAGACTAGCATTGACAATCGTCCTCCTCAGGATCAAATCCTGAAACTCACAATGAGATGAGAAAAAATTAGGTTGACATTTTTTTATCAAAGATTATATTACTAATGGATAGTAAATTACAAGATAGCTTTGGGACATAATGAACATTATGAAGTGTAAGGTCTAGTGAGAGCTTGATAAGTCCTGAAAGAGAACCATTTGCAATTGTGATTTCTTTATTATTTCCTGCACACAGACTATAGGTAAAAAAGAGTTTATCAAATGATTGGTTGTTCTTGAATCGAGAATCCATGGAATAATTTGGTATGGATTTTCTAAGCGGAAAGCATAAGAAAAATAATTACCTTTGGGGCCAAAGAACAAGATGGAATTGGAGGAGGCTGTGGAGATTCAAGGAGTTTATATAGGTGCTCTAACTGTTCCTTTGTGAATGGAAACGAATCTAACTTAATTTGCTCTTCCTCATTTGTCACCTGGAATGTGTGACCATTACTACTGCTCCTCCTCTTCCAACCTTCTTTCTTCCAATTTTGTGGTTTTCCATGAATATTCCAACAGATCTCTTTAGTATGCTGTGGTTTCTTGCAATGTTCATATCATCGTTTTTTCCACCTGCTTTCCTCAAAATCAAACCCCCAAGATACAAATGCAGAATATTCGGATATAGAACTGACATTTGTTCCCAAATCACGTAGCATGATTCACCTTCAAGATTCCCCCTTCTAACTTCCAGCAAATCTTTTATGCGCAACCCGATAGGTATAGCAAGGGGTTTAGCAGTTTTTTGGAATGAAACTGTATCCTTAGAGTTTGAACAATGTTCAGAGTACCTTTTTGATATGCTCTGTCGTGACTCCATGGATGATAGGCTGACGCGGTTGACCTATCTTCATGCTCCTTCATCTTTCCACAATCGCCAGTTATTCTAGGAGGACCTCAAAAGAATCAGCAACACCAATACTCTACCTTGGCTTTGCGCTAGGGACTTTAATGAGATCCTCTATCCCTGGGAAAAGGTCGGAAAGCGCCAGTCAGATTGGTACCATTTAAATTCTTTCCGGACTGTCATCAATGACTGTGTTTTGCTGGAGTTAGAGAGTAAGGGCTATGCCTTTACCTAGATGAATAATCGGGCCGGTGATGACTTAGTTAAGGAACGACTGGACCGTGTTCTGTGCACAATGGAATGGCGACTTCTATATCTTGCTACGGAGGTGTTTGCTTTGCCGGCCTAAGCTCAGATCATTGCCTACTTCTTTTGACCAATTCAACTCAACCTAAAAGGGGCGGTAGGCCTTTCATCTTTGAAGCTTACTGGATCCAAGACCAAGAATGCCGCGAGGTAATCTACAAAGCATGGAACTCAGTTAAGGTACGTAATTCAGACCTTATGCATAAACTACGACTGGTTTCTCATGCCTTACATGTTTGGAGCCGTTCAAAATTTTCTAACAGCCACCTGAAGGTTCAAGAATTACAACAAAAGCTTCAAATCATTATAAATCAACCATACAATTCTAGAACGGACACAACAGTAGCTTCTCAGCTTCGGGATGAGATTAAAACTATATGGCAGCAAGAAGAAAAGTACTGGGCTATGCGCCCTAGAATAAACTGGTTGTGATGGGGAGATAAGAATACCAAATTTTTTCATGCAACTACAATTCAAAGGCGACAGAGAAATAGGATAGGCATGTTACAAGACGAGACTCACAACTGGGTGAGGGACAATCAGGCCTTGAAGGAGCTAACAAATGCCTACTTTTCACAGTTATATACAACAGGAGGCCCACGTGACTATGCTCCAATTCTGGATCAATGTCCACAAATTGTATCTGCTGATATGAATATAATTTGATGAGTCCAGTCACTGCCTCTGAGGTGAAACAAGCAGCCTTTTAGCTGGGGAAAATGAAATCACCGGGTCTAGATGGGTTAAACGGGTTGTTTTACCAAACCCATTGGGATATCCTCTAGGATAAATTTGCTTAACTTAGTCAGGGACTTCTTCCGCTCCGGGGTGTTGCCTAGAGACATTAACAAGACGATTATCGCTCTCATTCCTAAGACCAGTCACCCTGAAAACCTGGACTAGTTCAGACCTATCAGCCTATGTAACTACGCATACAAGATTATATCCAAGGTCTTGGCCAATCGACTGAAACCATGGCTTTGTGAGCTTATCTCAGAAGAGCAGGCTGCTTTTGTGAGTGGGAGACAAATACAGGATAATGTCTTCATTGTCCAAGAGGCACTACATCAATTTAGAACGAGGGAAAGGAATAAACACTTTAATGTACTCCTCAAGATAGATATGCAAAAGGCTTATGATAAAGTTAAATAAGATTTTCTATAGAACTATCTACTGCGTTTGGGATTTCATTCCCGATGGGTGCAGCTACTAATGCAATGCATAACCACAGCCTCTTTAAGTGTTCGCTTTAATGGAGAACAACTTTCATATTTTCGGCCATCAAGAGGACTCTAGCAAGGCGACCCTCTATCCCCTTATATCTTCATATTACTGGCGAATCTTCTATCCACTCTTATTAACCAAGCGATTCACATCGGCCATCTTACAGGTATAAAGCTGAACAGATCATGCCCGACACTATCGCATCTTTTTTTTGCTGATGATTTCATTTTCTTTCTCAAAGGCACTTTGGTGGAATGTCGGAATCTTGCTAATATCCTTAACCAATACCGTATGGCAACGGGACAAGTTATAAATCGGAACAAATCAGGCCTCTTTTTCAGCAAAAACTGTCCGCTGACCTTACAGGAAAACTTGGCGGGTATTTTTAGAATGCCGATGTTACATCGGTATGGTAAATATTTAGGTATTCCGTCCAAGTGGGGTAAATCTAAAAGGGAGATGTTTGCTTGGATATTAGGGAGACTACATTCACAGCTTGAGGGCTGGAAAGAAAGATTTCTGTCTAAGGGCAGAAAGGAGATCCTAATTAAATCGGTTGTACAGGCAATTCCTCAATATGCTATGTCCATTTTCAAGCTGCCAACATCTTTGTGTAAACTTACTGAACAGAAAATTTCCGGATTTTAGTGGAAAACTGACCAAAACAGGGTTGGTGTGCATTGGAAGAAATGGGATTTGCTAAAAACTGATAAGGATGGTGGAGGGCTCAACTTTCGAGATTTGATGGCGTTCAACAAAGCGATGCTTGAGAAGCAGGCTTGGTGATTAATACAACAACCTAGCTCGTTGTGGGGTCAAATCTTTAAGGGTTGTATTTCAATTCGGTGAATTTCCAAAAAGCAGCTAGAGGCACACAACCTTCATGGGGATGGCAGAGTCTTCTTCTCGGCCGAGAGGCCATCCTACCTAATATAAGTTGGCCGGTTGGGGATGGCACGGAGATAAGGATTCGGGAAGATAGGTGGCTACCTATCGGCACAATAGGTGGACCGGCAACTAGGGAGGAGCTAGAGCAGGTGGCCGATCTTATTGATCCTCTCACCCAAACATGGAATCTTCCTTTGATTCAATAGCTATTCGATACTCCAGTTAGTACCGAAATTGTTAAAATTCCTATACGACCTGCCTATGCTAAAGATATGTTAGTCTGGATGCTTACCAAGGATGGAAATCACACGGTTAAGAGTAATTATAGATCAGTGGTTAGCATGGCAAGCACATCAACTGCTCACCAGGCATCTACATCACATCAGGATCCAAAAATATTGTGGCGTAAGATCTAGTCTATGCATGCAGAGCCCAAAATTCGCACTTTTATGTGGTCAATTTGTCATAATGCCCTTGCGACTAAGGCTAATTTGTTTCATCGACATATTTCTCCCACTCCAATATGCAGTCTATGTAATCACAGGACTCCGAAAACTATTAAACATCTGTTCTTTTTCTGTCCCTGGACAATCGATGTATGGAAGCACCCTAAGATCAACATTTTAGTCACTTCTACTACAATACAGAGGATTGATGACTAGCTCACGGAAACGAGCAACAAATCAGAGGCTCATACCTGGTTTGGCAACAATAGCGCAAATCTTGTGGCAAGTCTGGTGTATGCGCAACAACTGGATTTTTCGTCGGAGACCACCAGATCCCAATCGAGCAGTGGACGACGCCCTTGCACTATCCAGCCTCTGATCCTCCTCTGCTACGAGCAGATCCAGAACAGGGGCTGCTACTGTTGACGCCGGTCATCTGTGGAAACCTCCAGAATGCCACTTCTTAAAATGCAATATTGACGGCTCTTACTATCCAGGTAGACAAGAAGGAACGATGGCATGTGTTAGTCAAAACCATCAGGGTATACTTACAAATGTCTACACCAATTGGTTTCCAGCAACCTCGGTGTTTCAATCGGAAGTTCAAGCGCTCACCTTCACTCTACATCATCTGAGGAATCAAGGCATCCACACAAGAAAGATTGTAATCGAGTTTGACTGTCAGATCTTGATCGATACAGTTCACGGGAAGAAGAAGCCGCCATGGGAAGAACGAATGCTCTTCAACGAAATCGCAGCTCTGCTCCTTGCATACCCTAGCGTGCGGCTGCAGTTCTATCGCAGGGAGGCCAATGGTGTCGCCGACTAGGCCGCCAAGGCCCACGGAAGACCTGACCTAGCCCACAATTGGAACATCTTTACCCTTTACATTTTGCAAGATCTTGTAGCTACCGATGCAATATTGTCGAGGTGTACTTTGACGAATGCTTAAATAATAATCTACTGTTTCAATCAAAAAAAAAAAACTTCCAAGAAAACATCGCCGATGGGTGGCAGAAGCTTTTGGCTGACGATTTTGCCTCTCACCTCATCCAAACTTCGATTAAGGCCTACTAGAATCACGTATACTCTATCATTCTCTTCTCTCCTCATTTGTCTCTTGCAATCAGCTAGACTTTCCCATGTATCATCATAGCATTGATCTAATTCCTGCCGCAAGGTCACCATCTCATTGTAGTAAATAGTGATCTCACAATCCCCTTACTTTGATTACCATAGTTCTGTCTTTCATTCAAAAAGCTAGGAAGAATTTTCTAGATCATAAGATGTTTCTCTCACAATGTCCCACACATCTTTAGTGGTCGGAAGAAATAGACGTGGTTTTCCAATTGCAGGCTCCATAGATTTGATCAGCTAGGCAATCACTAAGGAGTTCAAGGATCTCCAAATCTTCCAATACGGATTGCTTTTTGTCGATTCCTTCACCTTGCCTGTCAAGTGGCTTAGAGCCCATTTGGTAACGCTCCTAATCTTGGAAATGATTTCTAATCAGAAATTATTCTTTTTTATTCTGTTCCCTAGACAAAATTTCTGATTCGGAATAGAATTGCATTTGATACCATGCTCAAAATTTCTACTCCAAATTATTTTCTTTTAATTTTTAAATAATTTTATTACTTTTTTGCTTTTTATTTTCTTCTTTTCTTTTTTTCCTTTCTTTCCCTTATTCTTCTTCTTCAAGTTGCCGGTCGCCGGCCTTGGGATGACCAGCGACCGGCCAGACAAGGGTCGGCGACCTCACCGGAGTGTCGCCGGCCCTCGGCAAGGCCGGCCCTTATCAATCGAGCCTCACCAACAGCTAGGCGAGCAGCCTAGCCCAAATCTGGCAAGGTCGAGCCCCGCCGGCGGCAAGCTCGGCCTCGCCAAATCTGGACGAGGCCACTCACCCAACCATGGCTCAGCGGGGCTAGTCAAGCCTTAGCGGTGGCAAGCGGGCCTCACCCAGCCCCGGCGAGGCTTGCCCACCCCCGCGAGGCTCGCCCAACCCCAACGAGGCTCACCAGTGGCTAGGTGGGCCTCGCCGAGGCTGGGTGAGGCCCGCCTCGCCGGTGGCTAGGCTTGCCTCTGGCGAGCTTGCCGGACCAGTTGCCGATGATCGGCGGCAGTGGGTGGCAAACGGCAACCGCGATGAAGAAGAAGAAAAAGGAAGAAGAACAAGAAAAAAGAAAATATGGGCTTGATTCTAGAATTTTTCCTAAGAATAAGAATCAATTTTTCTTTTATTCTTGATTTTGTTCCAATTCTACTTCCGGGAACAAAAAATTAGAAATTTGTTCTCAAAAACAAAAATTTTACCAAACATGATTCTGTTTCGAAACTATTTCCGAGAACAAAAGAATATAAACTTTTACTATTTGGCCAATTACCAAACAGGGCCTTAGCCTCCCCGTGCCATCAATTCTAGTTTCACCGATTGAGCCCACTCCAAATAATTTGGCCATTCAATTGGTGAACTGTTAATAGTAGGTTGGAATTGTTGGAGAATTACTCTCCACCATTGCTCGATTGTGCAGAGAGACTAGATGGGTCCTTCTCTGGCATGACACCTGAAGGAGTGGCGTCCCTGCTAGCTCCGGTTATCACCGTTTTCATTGTTCTATTGGCCCCACAGAAAAAATAGGCCAATAGATTCTAAAAAATGAAAACCAAAGAAACATAGAAATTTTTTTTTTTTAAATGCCAGGTTATTCTGATGTTTTTCTTTTCTTTTTCTTTTTTGGCTTTATTTATTTGCTTATTATTATTTTTGGTTCACTTTTTTGTTTAATTTTTTTCCTTTTTTGTGACATGTTGCCACGTTGGCTCCACATATTCTCAAAAGTACTAATAAGAGCCATGTGAGATTTTCGATGTATGTGAGATTTTGTGAGATTAGATTGTTCTAAAAGTTTAATATATAATTATTCTATCACCTCTCACGCTTAGTTTGGTCTTTTTGAATAGTTTAAACGTGAATTTATTTAATTGGGACGACAAATGATACTTGAAAAAAATTGAATTCAAGATCTAACTTTGATACTATGCAAGATTTTGTGAGACTACCCTTGACTATTATAAAAACTTAAGCCATTAGATTAAGGCATAATTGAATATTTAATTATTTTATTACTTTGTTAGCAATGACTGACTTGATTGCAGCATATTCAACATAATTGTGATTTTTTTTTTTTATCAATCATACTCTACTCCTATTTTAATTATCACCCTCAAAATTTGGCATTATCTCCTTATAAGGTGTGGGAGTTGAAACCCACATCTAAAGCTAGATCGTCCCCACCCAACTTTCTTGAAATGTGAGAATTCGAACCTCCTATCTCCCCATTCTCATGTAGGAAGGGTGATTATTAGGGCAATTATTCGGGTCTTTTAACACTCTAGAGTTTATTGCAGTTTTCGACAAACATTCAGGTCTTTTCGTGCAAAATAGTTCCTGCAAATTCCTATCCAAGTTTGACGGAATAGAAAAAAGAAGAAAAATTCCAATCCTGGCTGCTCTATCTCATTGCTTGTATTTATTAATTATTTTTCGAAAAAAAAAACATTTAGCAGATGAACTACTTTGCTAGAGGTGGAAAAAGCATCTCGGTCAATTCTTATGAAATGAGAAGCAAAGTTCTTAAAACGTTGTACATGTTCAAAAAAAAAAAGGACTAAAACTTTTTGCCCAACCTAAATGATAAAAAAAAAAAAAATGCTTGGGAATTTAGTGCAATCAAGTCGTTCCAAGTATCACAGTTTGTGCCAAAAAGCTAACGTGGCATTTTAAAATTATTTTACTATATTTTTGTATGATTTTTTTCTTGTAACATGTCGCCAATCGGTATCATATATTCTCAAAAAATACTAAATGAGAGGCACGTGGGATTTTTGGAGCCCTTGATAGCAAAGCCGAGTGAATGGTCACGGAAATGACTTGATCGCATCACATTCAAGACGCTTAGGATTTGATTGCACGGCAAACATTCATGTCCTTCCATGCAAAGAACTCCCTGCGAATTCCGAGAAAATATTGGTAAGTCTCATGTGCCGACACAACAAAGGAAGGGTCATAAGGATGCGACACGCGTCCAAGTGGGCCCCATTTTCAGACTCTCTTTCTTCTCTCTCCTCTGCACGCTCAGACTCTCTCTCTCTGTCTTCTCCCTTCTCTCCTCGCCTCTCCTCTCTCTCTCCTCTCCCCTGCACGCTCTCTCAGACCCCACCACGACACTAGCAAGAGCGACCAAGAAGCTGTTCACTTGTTCAGCGATTCCAGCAAAAGCCTTTGGCAACGGCGGACGATGGGTTCCGATGGAACTGCGACGGCTAAGAGCTTCGGAGGAGGGGCGGCGGGCGCCAATCCGTCCCGGACTTCCTCAACGGCGAGTGCTGCGGCCCCACGAAGATTGCGGAAGCCAGTGATGCGTTCTGTTTCTCAGAGGGAAGAGAAGAAAGAGTCTGAAATTGGGGCCCACTTCGGACACGTCTCGCATCCTTATTACCCTTCCTATTTGTCGTGTTGGCACATTAGAGGTACCAATATTTTCTGGCAAATTCCGGTCCAAGTTTGGCGGAATAGGAAGAAGAAGAAAAAGAGGAAAAGTTCCGATCCTGGCTGCTATCGGCGGATCTTCATTTTCAGAATATAAGCATCTGGTTCATGTTGGCAACTTCTCTTGTATCGGAATCTCTCTCTCTCTCTCTCTCTTTCCCGCAGACACCCGCGCACGCCACCTTGATTCTTGCACAAATGGCACGTTCCTACGTCTGTACACTCCCTCCTCTTATAAATAAACCGCACCCTTTCCCGTACTCATCAGCGAGGCAAAAACATAGAACATTACTTGCCCTGAGATCTCTTGTTGTAATTCTTTAGGCTTCCGTTCGTATATCTAAGTGTCGGATGAGGATGGTGCGAGGGACGTGCTCGAAACTGTGGACGTCTGTCGTGAGCCGCCTCCCACATGGAAGCCAGATTGCTAGCGAGTCCGTGCAGGGCGCGGAACTGGCTGCTGCTCCTCCCTGGATCGGCTGCGAGTCGTGCGTGGAAGGGGAGAATAATGTATGCCGGTGTGAGTGTGAAGGGGGCATGGCAGAGCTGAAGCTGCAGGCGGTGGAGGAGGAGAATGCCGGGGCCAACAGCTCTTTTGCTCATGCTGTCATCAACATGGTTGGCATGCTCATAGGTGAGAGCCGAGAGGGTCCTCCATCACTTAAATTCACTACAGCTTGAACTTCTAAAAGTACGAATGAAGTCACTGTTTTCACTAAGATATGTACCATATCTCCTAAACCATTTTTGCTTGAGCTTTATTAGAAGTACTGCGGATGGGAAAAGAGGGAAGGTGTATTCCAAAAGTAGTGTCTAAAGTCGTTCTCATATAGGTCAATTCTAACACGTGTTGCTAATCGAACGCTAGTTAATGTTTTTTTATTCCAAAAAAAAAAAAAAAAGAACACTAGCTAATGTTTTGTTCTCCACTGTTGTCAACTTGCGTAATAAATACCGTTTGTAGTTCAAGCCCACTTTCCACCAAAAGAAAATTAAAAAAAAAAAAAAATAGTACAAACACGTAATATCTACCGGTTTTTTTGTTGAAAGACTATTTCGATACGAAATTAAGATCTAATCACTTGTGTTTAGTTGAAATTTACTCATAAAATGAATAGATTTCAGTTGTCTATATACGATCTTTATTTTTTCCTCGCAAGCTAGAATGGCATATTCATTCCAATAAATGATATAATAGGCAGAGCTAGTAGCAGTTGGAAAACTTTATTTAAACTTTCACTTTCAAACAAGCTCAATCATTTTTATTTTTATTTTTTTGATATGCTTGGTGTAGATTTGCACTTATTCTCAAGCTATACAATCATGTTTTCATGAACAAAAATTCGACAAAACTTGGCAGGGCTGGGACAGCTATCAACACCATACGCCTTGGAGAATGGAGGGTGGTCCTCTGCATTCCTGCTGATGGGACTTGGCATGGTATGCGCCTACACCTCCCACTTGCTTGGAAAATGCCTTGACAAGAGCCCCAAGTCTAGAAGCTACACAGACATCGGCCAAGAAGCCTATGGATCCAAAGGCAGGATCATAGCAGCAACCTTCATATACCTGGAGATCTTCTTGGCCCTCGTCTCCTACACCATCTCGCTCCATGACAACCTCAGCATCGTCTTCCCAGGGACTTGGATCAGCGCCCGGTGGACGCACATGTCCAGCCCTCAGCTCCTGACCGTGATCGCCGTGCTCATTGCCGTCCCGAGCCTCTGGCTCAGGGACCTGTCCTCCATCTCTTTCCTCTCTTCCGGGGGCATCCTCATGTCGATCATCATCTTTG
Source organism: Eucalyptus virginea (assembly GCA_014182375.1). NCBI lineage: Eukaryota > Viridiplantae > Streptophyta > Magnoliopsida > Myrtales > Myrtaceae > Eucalyptus > Eucalyptus virginea. The sequence continues at coordinate 2,302,410 of CM024521.1, forward strand.
CCTCGGTGGCTCTGACCGCCATTTTCGGATGGGTCAGGTCAGATAATGAGATCCCGGCGCTTCGGATCCGTAACATCCCCATGATTTCAGGGCTCTATATGTTCAGTTTTGCTGGGCATATTGTCTTCCCTGACTTGTATAAGTCCATGAAAGACCCTTCCAAGTTCACCAAGGTATGCTCTCTCGTTCTATGAGGGATAAATGCAACCGAATTCCTCCAATATTTTTCATATGGGTCCACTGAGTTCTAAATGCTCATAAAAAAATGAGCAACCAAATCTTTAACTCGTAGCCAGTCCGACGTGGCTTATCCTAATGTCGACAGATGTCTAATGTATTAAGGGCTTGATTGCATGCTTTTTAGACGTTTACAAATATATCAAAAATTAAATGAGATATCACTTTCGTTTTTTGGTAAGGTGCTAAAAAGTTTTGAAATCTACTGATTGATTGTTTGTAGGTATCGATCGTGAGCTTCACCCTAGTCACGGCCCTGTACACAGCCCTCGCCTTCATGGGCGCGAAGATGTTCGGCCCCGGCATCAGCTCGCAGATCACCCTCAGCCTGCCGCGCCACCTTGTCGTGACCAAGGTCGCCCAGTGGGCCACGGTCCTGACGCCAATAACCAAGTACGCCCTCGAGTTCGCGCCCTTCGCCATACAGCTAGAACGCAGCCTCCCCGGGTCGATGAGCTCGTGCGCGCGGACAGTCGTGAGGGGCACGGTAGGCTCCATGCTGGTGGTGGTGATCCTGGCGCTCGCGCTCTCGGTCCCGTACTTCGAGTACGTGCTTAGCCTCACCGGCTCGCTCGTCAGCATCTGCATCTGCGTGATCTTGCCGTGCGGATTCTACACCAAGATATGCTGGCCAAGCCTGTCGAAGCCGCTCTTTCTTCTGAATGCTTTGCTCATTGGATTCGGCTGCGTACTTGGGGTGTTTGGGACAATTTCATCGTCCAAGTCCCTCATCAAAAGCCTACAAGGACACACCTCCGCCTAAATGAAACATTCCCAACAACGAAAGAAGACAACATTGTCGTTTTACTTTTGAATTTGGTCACCCTCTTGTAAGAATATGAGCAGTTTTAATTAATGACTAAAACCTGTCACAACTTAGGTTTTGCCAATTTGCGAGAAGTAAAGGTAAACAAACTTGCTCTTGTATTTTGAGCCGTAAGGTTTATTGTTCGATTCTCCAAATTGGCCTTTCAACAATTTCTCGATTTGCCTTATTCATACAATAGAAGAAGTCAAGAGTCTTATTTTAGATTGTACCAAATATATTATGAGATTTTCTACAACCCAAAAGATATTCGGAAGATTTCTAATTTCACCTTATTTTGTCGTGTCTGAATCCAAATCAGGATAACCAAACATAGCTTAAGTCCCGCAGTTATGTTTTCCACTATCCCTTCTTCTAACTAGACCTATCTCGTTAATGGGATACATGTGCGTTTCACCTACATATAAACAGTACATTGAAGACTAAATCACCATGCCGATGCAATGCCCCTATCTTCAGTCATCACCACCGGCTACGAAAATGCTCTTTCTAACTCTGATATAGTCCATATTCTCTTCATACATGCGACCTAAACACTCACCCATTCTCTCACACAACATCAAAGTCGAGATCGCCTACCTTTGCCTCAAAGACGATGGACCTTGCTATGAAGGCCGCCATCACCGACCATCTATCTTTGGTTGAGAGATCGAGAGAGAGTGTTTGTTTTAATATCATCTTGATCGTGAGTGTAGCAATAATCCAAGTGTCACACTTCTGAAAAGCTCTAGCAATAAGAGTTTTTCCTGTCCTGTCATCAGAAATGCAGAAAAGCACAGTCCATTCACCCGCATCTCTCCCTTTCTGTTCACAGTGCCGGCCACCCTAGAGCGGCCGCCCACCTCGCTGGAGTGGCCACCCACCTCCTTCCACCGCACCATGCCAACATTGCCACTCTATCTGGAGCCGCCATCACTAGTTTCCATAATGCTCGTCAGCTAATATTCTCTATTCCCTCTGTCTCTCCGGTGTAATAGCCCTGTGTCCCAATGACGCAACATTGAATTCAAGGTCGTCAACCTCCACCCAAATGCCGATAGAGGTCCACGACCTCGGCCTGAGACATTATCGGCCAACAATTAACGGAGGCCACGATCGCCAACCTCAGATCCAAGGTAAGCGATGGTCTGGTGAAAGAATTTAGCTCCTGAATCTCAAAGAAGGATGTTTAGTTTTTCTAGCTATACTTGTAGGTAAAGATTCCCTTTGCATTTGGATCCAGCGTTGGTTGTCTAATCTGTGCCGACCATACGATAGCTCGCAACATCACCGTAAGCGATCCATTCGGGAACTCCATATAGATGCACCTCACCCATCTGTCAGAGACAATTCATGGTCGGATCCTCCGCCATTTCTGCTTTCACACACACATATTCTCGGACAGGTTTTCGCCACGTCAGCTCGGAATCGATCCAAAGTGCGTCTCTATGTGTGTTAGGAACAAGATTCTATCGATATTCAGCAGAGGAGATCGATGAGCACAGCTAGAAATGTGCGAAGACACTGTTGCATGAGTGGCTGAAACCGAACAAGACGCGTCATGGAACCTATCAGCTCTAGATTCAAGAACATATTCTCTTCAACAAGGCAAGGAACAAATACCTGCCCCTCCGCAAGTGTCTGGTACGTATCTATATTACCATTAGTGACTGTCTTGATCTCCTTTTCTTTTCAGACATTGTATGCAACACCTCAATTTCGCTATATTTATCTTCTGACTTTCTCGCACCGGACATAAAAGTGAGAGAATCTTTGTTGTGGAATGAAAGAGATGGCTGCTATTTTATTCTCGCATCATGAACGTGTTGACAATCTCCTCTTCTTTGGAAGGCTGCATTCTCCTTTATTTAAACAACGAGAAAACGCATGGTCGGTTCGAATTCGATATCTTTTCTCTGTACTTGTTCAGATACAGATGCTGGCAGCTTCAGCTGCAAGAAAGAGCTACTGTAACTTTCATACCGTGTTTGGCAAACACTTCATCCAACTTTTAGCATCTGATTGGTAACCAATATCCAATTTTATTCTTTTGTTCCCGAGAACAAAAAAAATAAAACTCATTTGTTAACTTTTGGGAAAAAAAATAAAACTCATTTGTTAAATTTTTTGCTTTTGGGAATAGATTTGAAACGGAATCAAGGAGTAAAAAAATATTGCTTCTTTGTTTATGGGAATAATTTTAGAATTAAGCCAACCTAAATTTCTTTTTTCTCTTTTTTCTTCTTCTTTTCTTCTTTTTCTTCCTCCTTCTCTCTTCTTCTTCCACCATAGTTGCCGTTGGCCACCATTGGTCGCTAGCAACCAGTTGAGCAAGGTCCGGTGAGCTTGTAGAGGCTTGCCTAGCTGTTGGCAAGGCTCAACCTCGCCTAGCCATTGCGAGGTCGGCCTCACCTCGGTTGGGCGAGCTCGACTTCGCTAGATCTAGATAAGGCCGAGCTTTGTTGGGAAGAAGAAGAGAAAGAAAAAGAAAAAAAGTAATAAAATTATTTTAAAATTAAAAGAAAATGGTTTGGATTAGAGATTTTGAGGGCGGTGTCAAACAAAATTCTATTCCAAGAATAAAAATTTTAGTCAGTTGCCAAACACCTTCAAATGCTTAGAAATTCATCTAGAGAATAGAATAAAAATGAATCATACTTTATAAGAAATTGTTCTCAAGAAGAATGGCTATCAAAGAGGCCCTTAGATGCCACAATCCTAGGAGGATTCCCAATAAGCTTATAAGAACTTTTTTTGATGAAAATGATCATTGATTCACTTACTTTTTATCTTCTTCGTACTCTCTTCCCTGAGTATGTAGCATCCACTCACTCTTAAACTATCTCCAATTCTTAGCTCTTGCTGTCAATTACGGATTCCTTAGCGATGTAAAGCCATCAGGCAAATTGATTACACCAAATCAATCATGAAGTTGTATCCTTGGTAACAAGCGAGAATTAGGAGGTCGCTATTTAAAATATATACAAGTTATAACAATTCACGGCTTGATCGCACTATAGGATAACTATAATTATATCACAGCTATATTAAATGGGTTTTTACGGTATGGATAACTTGCCTTTGTCAGGAAGGCAGACCAAAGCCAACCCAAGATATCGGTTTAAGCGCAGAAAGGGGAATCAACCTATAGTTTGTGTTCACTATTTTTGAAATATTTCATCTGAACGAAGTACTATTGATTTTCCGGTAGGATCTAGTGTGATTTTTGACGCCTTCCCTTTCACCTTAATCACAAAAAGAGGTTTTACAAGATATCAGCATAGATACTACATCAGCCTACAAATTAGGCGCACTTCATATTCCCATCCACGAAAGATGATTCTAAAACCCTACAACGAATCTCTCTCTCTCTCTCTCTCTCTCTCTCTCTCTCTCCCCCCCCATTGGGCACGCTCTCATATGGAATTTCACTTGCCCAAGTGAATATTTACGTACCGTCCTGAATAGGGAGTGGATAACATCAGCAATCAGTGGTAGGTACGATGGGGATGGAGCATATCTTTTTGGCCACGCATGCGAGGCGAGGTAGGGATGAATATGGTCTGGCATGCCCCGTTCCTACCTGCAATCTTTGTCCTGCTGATGCATGTCTTGGCCTAGAGTTTGCCCAAGCTTGCCCACTTGCGGAAAACATTAGGGTGTAAAATGCCCATTTGGTCTAGTTAGATCATCAAGTCCATGATCATGTCTAGTTGTAGGTGACCGAGATTAGTGATCCTCACCACAAGTCTGGGCTAAGGTTGCTTCCATCGATTCTCGATTCTCTCCATAATCTTAGTCTATGTGCAAGATCACTATAGTTGTGGGGAAAAGTACTAAGTAGTCATAAAATTATTATATCGATACCAATTTAGTTTTGAATGTTTCAATTCAATCAATTTAGTCCTTAACATTTTTACATTAACATCAATTCAGTCTATTTGGTCAATTTAAATGGGAAATCGCTGATGTGAATACTGGACGTCTTATGTGGCATGACCAGGTGTTGACTTGGACATATTTTAATAATTTTTTTGTATTTTTTTTTTATAAATTTTTGTTCTTTTTTTTTCCTTTTTTATTATTCTTCTTTCTCTAATTTTTTTTCCCCTTCACTTTGGCCAACGAGAGCTAGCAAGCCCTCGTCAGTTGCTAGCAAGGTTCATGGCCCTCACCAGATCTAGGGGAGGTTGCCTTGCCTAGAGTCGGCTGGGCCAAGAAAGCCCTGAGCGTGGGCCTTTGCAGCCCCACCAGCCATGAGCAAGGCAGTTTTTGCCCAAATCTACTTGCTAGCAGTCAACAAGGGCTTAAAAAATTAAAAATTAAAAATTAAAAAATTGTTAAAATATCATTAAAAATGTTGATATCAACATTGGTTATGCCACATAGGACGACTGATGTACACGTTAGCGATTTTCAACCTAAATTGGTTGGATACAAATATGAAAAGATTTAAGACTAAATTGGTTAAATTAAAAGGTTTATGACTAAATTAGTATTAATGTAACAGATTTATGACTTTTTGAATACTTTTTTTTGTATCTGTGAGTCAACGGTGTTAGCATTGTTGTTTTTGTTCATAGCTGGACGATGCTCGCCGAAGACGGCACTATTTTAACAGCACCATACTTAATGATCTCTTAACATCCATGCCAGCACTTTTGCCAAGCCTTCTAATAAAAAGGACCAACGTGAAATTAAATGACTATTATTCAGGGACTTTATTTTTTTAAAAAAAAAAAGAAGATAAAGATCACATTAAACATTTGACAAAACTTCAAGATGGTTGATGTCACCCGGCATGTCGGGTGCATGTATTATCCAAAGGAGATGACATCATCAATCCTTATATTAAAAATAAAAAAGCTTGGATAGGATCGAGAATGAATTTGACAGGTTGATTGGATTTCCAATTAGGAATCTTTTGTCCCCATCCCAACTTCGTGGTAGGGAGAGGTCAAATCCGAGTGGGCAGAGGCCCCAAGAATTTCGCCAAACTAGTGTATAGGGAATATATTGTACTCCTCTCTTTACCAACGGCATCGATTGAACCCAAATCTTGGGGAATTTCAGAAATTATGGACAAAGGCCCTTCCTTGCTTTCACTCTTCATCAGAACATCTATGAAACAGTGGAACGATCGATATGCGGATCAAATTCGCGAAACACGCATGGTGGCGCAACTTGAGTAAGAACCTCTCAAATTTCAATTACCTTCTTCCAGTTCAAGTGTCGAAGTAAACAAAATGAAATCGAAATTTTTGAAAATTAGAAAAGAGCATCGTGCTTAGCGGTACCATGTCTTCACCCGAATCAGAAGTAGTTGGATTCTCATTCCGAGCCCACCCCGTAGATCTTTGCCCAAGAATGAACAGTGCTTGGTTCATACTCGGATTTGAGTTGGGTAGTTCTTATTGGGATGAGATTAGGCCTTTCGCTCATGCTTTGAATGAGCTTTCCATCTTTTGAAAAAATTTAAAACATTTGTATGATTTGTGAACATTCCTTTCTCACTCTTGCTTACTCAATGTGCGCGAAAATGATTAGTAATTTTGCTTGCCCTTAGATTTTCTTTTATCGTCATGATATACATAGTATCAATAGTATCGATCATGTTAATTATAGATGTATCAAATCATCTCTCCACCAGTTATATTGCATTGTATATAAGACATTAAATTCTTCATATCCGTAAACAAAGAGAATTTTCAAAAGCCTGTTCCTTCAACTTTTCCTTAAGAAAAGACTATTCCATTTGGTAGCATTCATTAAACGTCAAAGGATAACATGAATGGGCAAAAAGAAAAAATATTTTTGAGCATTCACATGATTGTGCAAACGACTTTTTTAGATTAGCTATAATACGTTCAAAATTGCATGACCAAATCAATGCATCAAACTAAGTCGGACATTCAATTTCTGATATAACACTAGAAAACAAGACAATTCGAATATTACATCAATTTGTTGAAAAAAAAAAAACTTATGTTGACACAACATGAACACTAACATAAGATACCATGTTTGGAAATTTTTGAACCATTTCTGATTAGAACTAATAAATCGACTATCCTCATAATGAACCTAATAAGATTTTAGGTGTTTCGGGACCTTCACATCGGCTTTTCACCTTACCAACTACGGAATATAAAATGTCAAGTATTTTGATTTTGTTATTAGTTAGGTGGATAGATGATGCAATACTTGGGAGCACCTATAAACTTCTCTATTCTTCACATATCAATGAGTTCTCTTTTTATCATTCTTTTGTATCTATTATAACGTCACAATTTGAATAGTTAAATCGATTGGGATATTTTGAGTCTTCCTTTCAATCTATACCGTCATTTAGCATATTAAACTTATGTATATGATTTTGGTATATCTAGCATTATTCGATTCTAAGTTTGCCTTACGAGTGCAATTACTGAAATCAACGCGAATTTTTGAATTTTTGCTGCCATATTCCTCGAGGAGAGAACTCATGTGCTGTCTAAGAAACTTTCCATAGCGTGGCACGCTCAAACGCCATCAATCATATCACCAACTCCCAAAGCACTTGATGGGCTGGGCTATAATCACAGCCCTATTTCATTGACCAAGGCTCATGTGAACAATGATGGTAGTCATCTCCTTTTCAAGATCTAAAAATTTCAGCAAATGCAATAGAAGGAAAAAAAAAAATAAAGCACATTTCAACTACCAAAATAGGAAAACACTAATATATGATGAGCCACAAAGAAAATAAAAAATAAATTTTAGGCATAATCATAAGCTTCGATAGGAGATTATTTGGTATGATTATGGATGGTTTGAATTGGTGATGGTTGTTCAACACAATTGAACGAAGGAAGCCATTAGGAATTTACTTTGGACAATTTTGACTGGCGGTTGGAGCTTTGAATAAGTTGAAACCCATTAACATTCTTATTATAAACTTTTCTTCTACAACAATTTGAGCTTATGTATTAATTCAACAAGTTTGATTCTATGGGTGTTAAATTGGCAATTTTTAATTATGCCAATAGCAATGAATAAAGTCAACCGAAACCCATTAAGTCCATTTTAAACGTAAGGGGAAAAATGACAATTAAAATTATTTACTTACCACTCCATCTTTTTCCTTCGATTTCTTATGATAGTTTAATCTTATTTTTAAATGATTCTCATGATTAACGCATACGGTCACTAGGCAATTCCATCCTTATTCTTCAATAGATGATGTTGAAATTGTGCTTAATTGATTGAGATGTACAGACTTCCCAACGATTCTTTTCATCAGTTGTGACATCAGGATTTAATCACACCAAATAGAATTAAATTGCACTCGGTGAAACGTTTAGGACTTCGTTCTGCTACGTGTATAACATCATTTTCACTAATGCTAATTTATTTCTTTACAAATTCCAATGAACATGAGAAAAGAATCCAAAATGTTGACATGGTTTTGGGGAGTCCAAATAAACATCAAATAGAAAAAATAGATTAAAAAAAAAAAAAAAAAAACAAGATCATTGAAATTCAGTCTTTCTGGTGCTAGATGTCATTGATTGTGACGTTAGGATTTGATCATACCAAATCGTATTAAATTGTACTCGGTGTAACATTTAGGATTTCATCATGCTTCTGTATAAAAAATCATTTTCGCCAATGTTAATCTATTTCTCTATAAATCCATCGAACCAAAGACTAGAATCCAAAATGTTGATATGGATTTGGGGAGTCCAGATGAGCATCAAAAAGAAAGAATAGATTTTAAAAAAAAAAAGAAGATCTTGGAATTCAACCTTTGTCATGAAACGGTAGTTGCACCGTCGGCTGTATTAGAGGCTTCCGATGCAGAAGCTTCCAATATCTCACAAGAAATCAAATTGATGGGACAACATATGTCTAGACAAAAATTGAAACAAGAATATACAAAGAATTGAATAAGAACACGATCTAACTGCCGCCTTCCCAACTTAAGAAAAAATAGATTATGAAAACGACCGGTGAATCGAGGAATGGAAGTTAGGTGCCTCTAAATTACTTTAGTGAGCACGCCAAGATCCGAAATAGATACTATAAGGAAAGTCAAATACCACAGTCCCATTTATTTAATTGCTCTTTCTATACCGTGGGTAGGAATCGAGTCAATGTCTTCTGGTAGGATCGTTTAATTTGATTAGCTTATTCTAGAGTGCAAGTCCGATCAAACATGCTATACAAAAGCAGACCTAGCAAGGGGACGGGTTTAATAATTTTTGGGCCGTCCAAGTCAATAAAGAGTTCGAGAGGTAGGGCCTTTTGATTAGTTAAGATTTGATCAATTCAGACTAGGGCCTTTTGATTAGTTAAGATTTGATCAATTCAGACCCGACTCTAAACAAGACGGGTTAATCGTTTTTTATGTGCAAATTTTTCCATGAAAAATGTGTTCGACACATCAATAAACAGAAGATACGTGAATCTATCACTATCCACAAACGTCGATACTACATTATTAGTTTCCTTAAAACACCATAATTACAAAAAAAAAAATGGAAACATTGATGACCCCCGTGACTAAACAAATTAGCAAATCGAACAAAAGAAAAGCTAAATACTATAATAACGCCAATCACGTAAGAAAGTATCATAGAAAGAAAATCTTGGACAAAGGAGGCTTTGAATTTCGGTGAGATTCGACCAAAAGGAGAGAGTAGATTATTGCCATACACGATTTACACATTTGACGAGTATAATTTAAAGTTGTATCCACATGTCGATTTTTATTTTTAAGTTGACATAAAAAGAAATTAAAACTAAATATTTCAACGCAAGTGATTTGAGACGGAATAAATTTGATGTGCCCACTTTTCGACTATTCTTGCAAAATTAGAGGTGACCATTTTATGGTAGGCTCATAGTAGAGGGAACCATAAGGAAGGTCTCGAGTTCATCAGGGCATGCCCTTAGACATACCTAATTGTTTTCGAAACTTGAGTGAAAAACTTGCATAGATTGATTGGGTTTGTCAAGCTAACTCAAACCCAACCACCGCTTGCCCTTTCTTTCTTAGAAACTAAAAATTCCTAATTTAGATCTCTAGTTTGCTTCAACTCTTCGAGATCATCTCAAAAGTCACAGACCTGAGTAATTTTGTAATTGTGGCCAAGTGAAATGACCGGAGATAGAGATTGGTCGATTACTAGCAACATTGACAACTCGAGACAACATATGGAGAAAAGAGACGTAAAAAATGGCAACCTTTAGAAAATGGGCAATTCTACTTTCAAAAGTCGCCGATGGTCAGATCACGAGACTGTAATTAAGTCGTAATTCCTTACCTACTGCCACAGTTACCACAGTAATGGGGAGAAGTGCGCACCCGCCATTCATTTATTTAATTGGCACCAGTTAAACAAGAGAATGCAAATACTTGACAAAAGGGCGACGTGAAGCATGACTATGTTGACATGCAAATTGACCGTATCATTAAAGGAAACAAATAATCTAAATATAGTAACCAAAAAATCCGGAGACTACCCACAAATACGGAAACGATCACAAGAATAATCAACCGCGACCGGGGAATATATTCATTACATATACGGTTCATAATCTTCACATAAATCTAGAGGATCATGTAATGAACGGACGAGATTCGTCGCGTGTCTGATCCGACGGTCTCCGGGGGTTGGAGATACGTCCGGTAGAAGATCTCTAGAGAAACGACGCTTCCAGGGGCGGTGGGGAGGTCCAACTCGGGATGCTACGTGACGAGACGCTCGCCGCGGTAAAAGGAAAGAGAAGAAAAATCGCATCTTTTCCTTCCCCTGTTTCCGTCCGTCGCTCTCTCTCTCTCTCTGTCTTTCTCTGTCTAGATCTTGCGAATAGTTTAATGGATAAAGAAAGGGTACCGGCAACATTCTCATTCTCCCTCATGCGCACACGTAAAACGCGAACCCAGATGCACGCACGCGCCCAGAGGAGTTGCACAGAGACAGAGGAGAAAGAGAGAGAGAGAGAGAGAGAGAGAGAGAGCGGGGGCAGGGGCGGGTTGTAATCGAGTGGAAAAAGCTTTGGCGTTGCTCTCCCCGTGCAGCTCTCAAAGGGCCCATCTTTAGCCGACCCATAACGTCAAATCATCATCGCTACCCTCATCACGTTCACGCCCTCTACTCTCTCTCTCGTCGCGGTCGAAGCCAAGTGGGTTTTGTATTGTTGTACACTCTGCTTCGGCGTTGCTGGCTGCTCTGTTTCGGCTTTTGGGTACGGCCGCTTTTCCCTGTTGTTCTTGGAGCTCACCCCCTTCGTACTGTGAAAAAGTTGCCGTTTTTCATTTTTTTTTGGGTTTCCTTTTGCGTCGTGGGTCTGAAAGGGGGAGGTGGTTTTTTCGCGTTTTCCTTGTGAATTTTTCGTTTTCTTGGTTTTGTGGGACACGTCGCTTTCTGGTGCTGTTCTTGCTCGTCAAATTTCTTCGACGGCATTGATGGTCTCCGTCTGGCCCCGCGATTACGTTTTCGTTTCAGTAATGGGTTTTTGACTTTCTTTCGGGTGAAACATTCGGCTGCTGAACAGACACGTGAATTGCGTATGCGTTTGTGCGGTTGAACGTGTCGAAATTTCTCTTCTTTCGCTTTCAAATTGGGGACTCGGTTCCTACATATTGCGAGGATGTCGTGGCCTGTGCCGTTTCATTCCGCGTGCGGCGGTGATTGAGGTGCTCGGATCTTCTTTTGGGTTCTTTAATTTTCACTGTAAAGTTTTTGCTCTGAAGAATGCAGTACGGTCCGGTCTCTTCAATCTTAATAGCTGCTGCCAATTCATGACAGTTTCTGATATATATTCTCTTTATACGTGTTTATATGTTGCAGAATTGCACTTTTTTGCCTTGGTGAAAAATGTATGTTTGCAGTGATTAGGAGTCTTTGAGTTCTTTTCGTTTGGGGAATGGGTGCCTTTTTTGCCCTTTTCCTTTTCTTCCTCCGTGTATGTTTTCTCTGCTTGAATTATATGTTCGGGAGCGCGGTCGGCGTTCGTGCAACGAATGAGCTGTTAATTTTAGTTCTGAGGAAGTGGTACTGTTGTGCACACAGTTCATTGAACGACGGACCGAGCATGTCCAACCAAGTGGATGAAGTGGATTACATGGCGGAGGAGAGAGAAGCGGCTGACTTTATCGATGAAGTGGATGAAGAAAACAATGGTGAAGCTGGTGGCAACGTTCCTGATGCATATGAAATGGTTCGTTCTCTGTTGCTTTGCCTGCGGTCGCTTGCTCATTGCCCCACGTTTCCCCGTCTCATGCTCTTATCATTTGGATACTTGTTCCCTGGATTCTTTTTGAGCAGCTCACGAAGATCACTGATACATCTGCCGTGCAAGCAAGAAAGGGGAAAGACATCCAGGGTATCCCGTGGGACAGACTGAACATAACCAGAGACAAGTACAGGTTAACAAGGATTCAACAGTACAAAAATCACGTGAATGTACCGGTCTCTGGGGATGTTGCAGATAAGGTTCACTTCTCATCCGACATTCAATCTCGTTTTTTACGTACTGTTTGTCGTGACTCCTGAATCAGAAAAACCATATATTAAATAATTTTGCCGTGACAATCCAGGAATACAAACAAGTGGAGAAGGGCGCCAATTACTATGATTTCTTTTACAACACGAGAGTGGTTAAGCCTACAATACTTCACTTTCAGGTGAATAGTCTTGGAAGCAGTGGATATGATTGCTAGGCTGTTTCTTCCCTTCTCTATGTAATTCTAGATAGAATTTGCTGCCGTTTGAGTTATCCCCATTTCGGGGCATCAGGAGGGGTGAGGTGACGTGCATTTCCGGTTTGTTTTGTCGTTCTGGTCACAATGGGATATAGAAGGTGCAATCAATAGAAAGTGTTGAGTTCGAAGTCACTTCCTAGGCTGTACCCTAACTACGAGATCTTCCCTTTTGCAGCTACAGTATTTCCTGCGAGCTGCAAAACTCCAGGAAATTACATAAATAACAGAGAGAAGAAAATGCTGGCAGATTAATTCTTCTGAACTGATTCAGTATTACTCATTGGTCTAGAAAGGGTCTTTCTAACATAGTATTTGGAGTTTGCTGAACTTTCTGTAGCTTGCCAGATTCAGCGAATAGTTGAGCTTGGATCAACTAATTAGAGGAGGAAAAACATCATAATTTTAAAAATTTATTACTCTTTCTTGCATGTTATGTGGACAAAATCATAAAAGCGAATAGAATATTCAAGTGGTAGAAATTTTTGTGGTCTGAAGTGTCCATTGGTCCAAGAGAATGTGTGTCTGGGCAATCTGGAATTTCACGTTGTTGTCCTGCATATACATACATCTATGTACATACATGGTTTTCCTACTTGATTCAATACCTAATTTATTCTAATAACCTGCAGCTCAGAAACTTGGTGTGGGCTACCTCGAAACACGATGTTTATCTGATGTCGAACTACTCAGTCATGCATTGGTCTTCATTGAATTTCAATTTGAAGGAGATTCTCAATTTCTCTGGACATGTAAAACCTACCGAGGTAAGAAATTGATCTCGCCAGCTTCATGTCTGCCTGCCTTGTTATCAGGTTGGAGAAGGCACATGCATGATTCCCTTTCCCTTTATGTTAATTTGTGATCACTGTATTCTTTTGCCAGTCTTCAAATGAGAGGCTCGTCTTTGTTGACATCTAACAGTTTTAGTTACTTTTCCGCAGAAACACGCAGGAACTCTGCTGGAAGGCTTTATGCAGACACAGATCAGTACTTTGGCAGTCAAGGATAATTTCCTTGTAGCAGGTGGCTTTCAGGGAGAGATTTTTTGTAAGGTAACCCTTTTTTTTTCATTTCTTCGCTCATACTCTTTACGTTTCTTATGATGATATCCTGTTTTTGGAAACTGCATCTTTTATGAGGTGATCCTGCAAATTCAATCCTGAATTAATTTGCCTCTTGTCCATTGTATGGTCTGGCTTGTTCGTAATTAGGTGATTAGAGTCATTTTTCTATCTTGGTGATCATACATTTGAAGAATTAGCTCCTATTATAATTATATGTTAGGAAAATTGCACGGCATGACTCTGCACTAAACACATGTGAAGATTGTTGATCTAGAGGTGATGGAAATATTGGAAAAATAATTTTAAGATAAATAATTTTGTAATTTACGTGATTCACATGTTGTTAAGAGGTAGCTTCTGAGGTGACTGGTGAATCCCAAAGTAATGCCAGCTGAATTTCCTTACTACACATGTTGGCCTGTTTTCCCCACGTGTTTAAAGTTGGCGAAAGAAAAGTCCTCGTTTGAGCTATTCATTCTGTGTTGGCCTCTTCTGATCATCTTTTGGACCGATGAGCATAACTCAGTAGGTCATTTTATGATAAATTACAGGACTAAGAATTTGCCATTACTCTTAATGATAAATCTGTGCTTGCAGCGCTTGGACAGAAAAGGGGTGAGCTTCTGCACGAGGACCACATATGATGATAATGCAATAACAAATGCCGTGGAAATTTATGACAGCCTGAGGTATCAAAGTGCTTGAACATTGTCGTGAATATTACATGTTTACATAGAGAAAATTTTTTAGCATTTCGTCTTCCTCAGCAGGGGTGGGATGCATTTTATGGCAGCCAATAATGACTGTAGCACAAGAGAATATGATTTGGAGAGATTTCAAGTCGTGAATCACTTGCGACATCCCTGGCCTGTAAATGTAAGCTTTCTCAAAGCAATTTTAGATGCATGGATATCGCCCTATTTATTTGGAGCAATTTTTCTTCATTAGCTTCTTATCTTCATAATTGTTCCTCCTCCACTTATGCATCAATTGGCAAATTTGTGTGTAATTTTTTCTCTGAAAGAGAGATTGATAGCAATTTAAGTAAAACAGGCGTTACGGATTGTTATCCGAATGTTTGGATATAATTTGATTTCTTGCTGACAAAGAAAAAGTTGAAATCCTAAATTAACAAAACCAACTGTACATGAGGCATGTCCTGATCTAGTAAGTACTTTCGACTTTTGATGCAGCATACATCAATCAGCCCGGACCGTACATTGACTGTTGTTGTTGGTGATCACTTTGATGGGTTGCTGGTGGACACACAAAATGGAAAGGTAAAGCATTTCTGATTTGTGACAGATATGGTGACCAGATTTGGCATTGAATTGACGACATTATCTGCCGCTTTATAATTTCCAGAGCATCGCTAACTTAACTGGCCATCGAGATTACTCCTTCGCTTCAGCATGGCACCCGGACGGACGGGTTTTCGCCACGGGGAATCAGGACAAGACTTGCCGAGTATGGGACATAAGAAACCTGAAATCACCAATCGCCAGTCTCAAGGGTAACCTCGGAGCCATCCGATCGATCAAATTCTCATCCGATGGCCAATTCATGGTAATGGCCGAACCAGCGGACTTTGTGCACGTGTACAGTACAAAAGCAGACTATAACAAGAGCCAGGAGATCGACTTTTTCGGGGAGATCTCTGGCGTTTCCTTGAGCCCAGATGACGAGTCGCTATACGTCGGTATCTGGGATCGGACTTATGCCAGCCTGCTTCAGTATAATAGACGGCACACCTACAGATACCTCGACGCCTTTCTGTGACTTACATGTTAACTCGGACTGACCGGTTGCACAACCATGCCTTCTCCTTTTTGGTTGAGCTCTAGTTCCTAATCGTCCGATGCGGCATTTATTACTGTAAATGAATGTTAATGATTGCTTGAGAATAGTAATCTTTTCCATGGTCAATCACTGTGCGCATGTCCCGCTATATGAGCAGCTGGGTTTTCTCTTTTGGGGACCCATATTGCATCCCATGTTGTTTGCAAAATCCGTCGATGTCGCCAAGTGTTTCATGGAGTCATGCTGGAGGATTGGTCTAAATGAGCCAAGCTCTTTGATAGCTACTTGATTTTAAGTAGTCACTTATAATTTCGTCGTTCGCACGTCACAGAAAATAATTCTTATATCAGTCCCATCAATGGCCGTCGCAACTCTGGACTGGCCATAGTTTCCCGACAGATTTTGTAGAAACATACGTACGCTACTTGGATGATTGGTGGACCGTTTGACATGGAAACAACGTAGAAAGGTTTTTGAGTGAATGGAGCGGTAGAAATAAATCAGCTGACCAAATCACAAGCATTCGCGTACTCTAGGCCTTCATGACTTTTGGAAGGAATTGTACCTCGTAAAATGACTCGTGTGGGTCTTCCTTCCAAAAATGTATCTAGATCATCCACGCCTACGTTCACGTTCAAAATCTTCTTGGACTCTTATAAACGTCATCCGTCGAGCAACCGCAGATGTCGGAACTGGCCAATTAAAACCATAGATTTTCCGACAGATTTTGTCGAGAGATACCTACGTTACTTGGATGACTGGTGGACCGTTTAACACCGACACATCGTAGAAAGGTTTTTCGAGTGGATGAAGTGGTCGAAATAGAACAACTGAGCACATCACAAGCATTCGTGTACTCTACGCCTACATGACTCTCGGGAGGAACTGTACCTCGTAAAATGACTCGTGGAAAAGGAAAGTAACATGGTCTCAAATCCATATTCAACTTCGTAATCCATTCAATATTCGTTTCTTTATACGCTCTATTTAAGTTATTACAGATTGCAATTCAATTAGGATGGATCAACTACCAAGTTCGTACAAAAGAAGATTTGAGGGCAAAATGAAGACCCAAGGCATCCTTTGAGACGATAATTATAAGTCTTTCCTAAACCCTCCGCACAAAAGATAACCTATTTCTGCCAAGCTGCAGCAATACAATCGTATTCCACTTTACTCCAAGCAATTCGGATAATTAATGCTCAAAATTTATATTCCACTAATTGAATACAACACGGACCGAGTGAATAAAAAAAAAAGATGCATTGATTTCCTCTCCCTTTTGTCTCACGAAATATCTCGCTTTCTCATCTGATTATATCAAAAAGCATCTTCCAATCTTCCATTAATTCTCCTGCAATGCCTTCATCAAGTATAATCTGCTGAAGCTCTGTCCAGCAACCCTGTTGCATTTCCATGGACAACAAGATGAAGTTAGAGAAGCCCAAAGACACTGTCTATGCCAGATAGAAGGGGTGCAAATGAGGATTAATGTGCATTTAACTAGCGAAAAATAATAATGATAAGAGTAACATGGAAACCACTAAAGAAACAGATAGTCCGCCTCATAATTTCCACCTTCATACACAAGCCCAACTTGATTATAGTAACATACCCGTTAATCTGGTTGCAGTAGTTGGAAATTTGATTTGTTATGAGAAAGCTGTCCAGGCGTGATGGCTCAGGAAGTGGCTTAAAGACGGGGTTTGATGGATCCTCCTCAGGCAAGGGCTCTTCTCCTGCAGCTTTTCGTGCCATGTTTTCAGACCTGTATACAACACGGTGCAATTATTGATACTTATGAAATGTAAAGTGAAATGACCAGAGAAAATAATGAAGCATGGAAAATATCCCAAAACATGCAGCTTTATTCAAGCTTCTTCTGATGATCAAATGTATTGCGGAATTACAACAATATCCATCTCTAATGCTCAGGTATCAATTCTAAAGATATTCTGATGAATTTATATTTCCCATTGAAAGTTGGACATTACCAAAATCTTCAAGTAGCCAACTCTATTACTTAAAGAAACAGAGAAAAGAAAAAAGAATGTCAAACTCGCACATTGACTTCATTGCACTGAGCATGTGACAACTTCACTAACAGTATTGCACTCCTTTATGAAGTTGCCACAATCTTGCAATTCGACCATGCCCATCATAGAAATTCAATTGCTTATTCCATCCTTAAAAATAGAAAACCTCCAGGAAGTTAACCATGGAATTTCCTTCAATTGCCCATTCAAAGTTTCAAACACGAGTTGCTCTGGCAGGCAGACACCAAGATAATCACATGCAAAGAGACCCCGGACCTGATACTCACGGATTTAAATGAAATGCTAATCTTGTACAATTCACAATCATAGTGAAACTGAAATTTCATCCTCTTTTTTTTTTTCGGAAGCGTATTTCATAATAAATACTGGATTTAAAAGATTGCTGAGCAAGACAAAAAAACTTCTGCCAATGGTTACCTTCTTTTTTGAAGCCATGCTTGCTGCTGCGCTTGTTGCCGTGATACATTCCGATAATAATATTGGAACTGAAAAAGAAACATTCAAGTTATATTATCAAAATCTAAATCACAAAGATGCAACAATAAAGGTAAAAAATCAAAGGCACCCAACCTTCTGCTGCTCCACTGATAAATCATCCATGCATTCAATCAGAAATTCCATATTCCTCTCCACAAATGGACTGCTTGACAACTTCAGCCGGTCATAGTCACACTACAAAAGAACCAAAAACCAAAGATAGTTCAATGGAACATACACATGCAGCCTTAGGTGACAGCAAGATGTATAGATGTAGTACTACCTGAGTGGCAGGTGAATCAGCTTCAAGCTCTGTCATGAAAGCGCTGATAAGAGCGGAATTTGAAACTTTGATCTGCCAAATGAAAGCAGCACATTGAAGGAAACAGCAACAAGAATCAGAGGTGTTGACCATCATCCTAGCATTGAGCATTCATGCCAACATCTATTATAAAAACAAATTGATATTTAAAATGACAAGTTGGAACGTTAAGCATGGAAAATTAAGTTACGCAGGAAAATGATTGTGTGATTGCTCCAATATCAGGTGTTAAGCTGGATAAGATTTTAGAATTCACGGGTGGACTTGGGTGTTGAAGTGTCCAGACAATCATAAGTAACATTGGGATTCCTTCGGCGATGAGATGAAGGACCAACAGTCTCAGTGAAAGTCTATCACTGAAAGGGGAAAAAACATCCTAATGCCCAAAGATGACTACTATAGATGAGCTGCCTCATTAAAATTGGCTGACACTCCACATTCCCTGGTATCACTTTGACCACCTCACTCAGCTGGTTGCTTTGAAGAGTCCATCACAAGTAACCAAGCAGCAAAATTATAGGCTGCGTTGCTGACTTTGAGAATCAATCCATTACAACTGCTCCGAAAATACAAGTTGACAATAAAACGTTGATGGTAGATGCAATGAATGACATACTTTTTGTCATGGAGAGGATACAAAAGAGCAACACAATGGAATATACTATAAAGCTAAGCTGCACTGCTATTCTCCAAAACATACGTATCAGGAGAGAATCTTACCGGTATCTCCTCAAATATATCCACCCATGACAAATTCTTCTCCCTCAACCTAAAATTAGAAAATCATGTCACATCAACCAGTTTTATGCTTTCTATGTCATCATTGCTAATTAATACAGAAAAGAATGTCATACTTCTCTCCAGTGAAGTTATTGTTACGATATAGTTCCATAAATGAGTCAGAGAGCTTCAGGGCCTTGAGGGCTAGGACACCTTGATTAGATCTTGAAGGATCATATATTATGCAAACACACCTCCTTATGTTCTCCTGCCAGTGAAACAATATATTAACTGCTGAAACCAAGTAAAAGAACAATATATATATGATATTGGCTGTTACCGAACAACGTCCCACTTAACTGCTATGAGAAAAGTAAATAAGAAACCAAAGCAAGATATATACACCATGCATAAAATTTATGTATATTTAGCCAAAAACAGGAATGTGATAACTAACATGAATGTGATAACTGAAGCCTCCCCATATATCCTAAAAGATATTTTCCAACTTACTGGGTAACATATGCAAAAAAAAGTTGTAAGAGCTAAAAATATTTTCCAGGTCTGCTGCTGCAACAAGTTTTCAATCATCTCAAATTTAGTGATCTCTAGAAGCTCATTTTCATCACACTGCCATATTATCAATATTTCTGGTCTGCTTTGGAGATACATCGTTCCATAGAGCTACAAGTTGTACTTGGATTTGTCCCATTTCAAAATCTACAGCCAACGTACCCACTTTTCAGTGATTCTTCTTAATTTTAAGCTTCATTTGCATCCCACATAATTTCAATTATAAGCCTCGTAATGCAAATCTCCCAGCTAAAATCAAATGGCAATTCACACATCTGAAAAATGTGACTTTCAGCGTGAAACAAAATTTCATATACAAGTCTGATAACTAATAAAACAATACCTGATAATTCATGAAGGTCTCAATCAATTCCACCGTTTGATAAGAACCAAACAACGTTGATTGGTACCTAAAAAACAAGAGAAAAACAATGTTCAACACACTGCACATAATAGTAGGCACTTGGGGACAAGGGAAATCTATGCTAAGAAAATAATGACCCTATAAATTTTCTTAACAGCCTACTAAAAACAAGTGACAGCATGGATTACCCTCACAACACATTTATGCATTCGCAGCAGTCAATTAACAGACAAACACCCTGTACATGTGAAGGCTACAAACTCACCATCCGACGGTGTTATTGTCAACATTGACCTCCCGAAGACACCTCATCATCTCAAGCTGGTAATTGGCACCCTCGGCTTCAATCTCCTCATCTTCTTCACGTATCTGACAGGTTTCCACGAAATAAGAAAAAAGAAAAGATAACCCTTTATCGGACAAGGGCACGTGATTTCACTAAAAGCAGAATCTAACCGGGAAGGGGAAGCAATTGGTGACTTCAAGGACACTGCCGACATCCAAACCAAGCAGCTGCCCCGTGACGAGGGAAGGCGAGAACTCTTTGCAATGCTTGATTATCTTCAGAATAACCTGCCCCACATAACATTCATACCACATCAGAGACAAATCCGGAAGCTCGTCGAACGAGAAACATCGCAAGAAATCACACGAAACCCATCCGGGCATCCGTGATTATCGTCTATAACGCCCCCACCACTACCAAAAAAAAAAAAATTGGTTTCTAGCGGCCTAGCAGCATAGCTCAGAGGCAATTTCAAGGTTCCATGGGAATAAAAAAAACGATCTTTTTGAGAGACAGAGAGAGAGAGGACATACCAGACCCTCAATTTGGACGACCCTGAGAGGCGGGGTGACCTCCTCGGTGGCCGCCACTTGAAGGAAGGATCTCGCCGCCGATGCTGCCATCGATAGACGCGCGCAAAAGTTAGAGAGAGAGAGAGAGAGAGAGAGAGGGGTGAGCGTGTTGATGCTTACGATTCGCCATGATCGAGAGAAGCGAGAGGCCTTTGGTGGCGGCGAATCTGCCGGCGAGAGGGCGGAGGAGGAGGAGGAGGAGGAGGAGGAGGAGGAGCGGCGGCGGCGGCGGACTCCGGCGGTGTCTGCGTCGACTGGGGAGAGAGGAGTATCGAAAGAGAGAAGAAGAGAGAGACCCTGAAAACCCTAATTAGGACCCAGCAGTGACGATCTCTCTCTCTCTCTCTTTCTTTTTCTTTTCTTGCTTCCTCAATTTGGTCCAGGATTTCCAAAGTTTTAGCCAAAGAGTTATTCTAATTCTTCTTATGATCTATGATTTTTATATATATTCATAGTTATTTGTGAGTGTAGTTTATTTTAGATATAAGCATAAATGGAATTTTCTTTTTCATAAGTGTTTAAAGTTTGAATATTTTATTAGATTTTCTTTATTAGCATTTATGATCACGACATAAGAATTTGTGTGACTTATTAAGTTCATAGATAAGTTTAATAAAATATTATTGTAAGTAGAGTATTGTATATATACTACATATGGATTTATTTCCCTATCTTCGTAATAGAGGTAAATATCGAGCTGGTTTTGAGTTTTACTAAATTCTATATCAATTTGCGAAAAGGTACATGGATTATAAATGTGAAAAAAAGTGTTCTCTCCATCATCATGATAGAAATTAAATCTTCCAAGAGGTAGCATTTGAACGGCAGACATATTTTACGTTATTCACTAACAAAGTGGGTTTAGTCTCTATGTTATCAAATAAAAAAGAAAGATTGACCTTATTATAAATCAACTTTAGATTATATCATTGGATTAGGTCTACGTTGATTGTCAAAGTGGCGGTGATTAATTAAGGATGGCGGTGGTGGCAACGGTGATGGCAACAGCATTAGTTAGAATGGAAGAGAGGGAAGAGAGAGAGGTAAAACATTGGAATTATGTTATTTCTTCCACTATAAATTTGCTAATTAAAGATATAAAGGTCTGTTTGTTCAAAAGAAAACTATTTTTGGGAAATTACTTTCTAACCTTTCACGACAAAAAATTATTCTACTTACATAACTTAAAAATAATAAACTTAAATTGAAGAAAAACCACTTCCCTTTCTATAATCGCTAATAAAAAAAAAAAACTAACTATATTCTTTGAAAATGATTTTCATGAAAGATTTTCCTGTATTATGAAATCTTCAATAAAACAAACTCACCTTAATCATATGTTAATAAGTTCTTCATTTCTAAATTTTTTTTTGGAAGTGTTGTCCCACAAAATAGTTACTTCAAATCAGCAACCCAATCTGAAAGATCAACAATATCCCACGCTTCCATAAAAAGGGGGAAAAACAGTGGTCATAACTTGCTACCTTAAAAACAAAAACACTTTGAAATGGAGCTGAACAAAAGTAGTATTCTTGCAAACATGAATTTCCCCCGCTAAATCTTACATACAAACCACATTTGTTCAAGAACATCAATGACGGGAATTGCGCGACCAACTCGAAACTTTCCAGCAACATTGTATCGATTAGAACTTGGCAGAATCAACACTAAGGTGATGATTTGTCTGTGCCGCCATGGCAAACTCGAATTGCTTCAAAGAAAGTGAAGGGAAGGCAAGGATCTCCGGGTTGTTCAGGTTCTCCCACTCTTTAACCGGGTCAGTGTGCGTGGATCCGTCTAGTCCGATGTGAGTAACATGCTTCACATCAGTCGGATACCCGATTTCCATCTCCACTTCTATTTCCTTCATCTCCTCCTCTTCTCTATAAACTGAGAGCAAGAGAAGATGTGAGCTGATGAATGGCATGAATCCAGGTTATTAGTTGGTATGTTGTGAGGAGCCGAAGTGATGAGCATAATGAATCTACAATTTCTAAAGATAGTGTCGTATCAATCCTCAAAAGTTACGTGATAAGTTCTTATTGGGCAAGCGCTAGTCTTTTATTGAAGAGTAAACTTACAAAGAGAGTCAACATGATCTCTATCCATTGTTCAAGATTCCACTTCACATAGAAATTCAACACTAGCAAGACGGGGCAAATTAGGTGGACAATTCTAGATCCAGGCATGTGAATGTACTTACCAAATAATTGGGTGAAACTTTTGATGCTTTTTCTCAGCTTCTGCCAAAATCCAAAGTTGGTGTTAGGTTTTGACGAAGTGGGGTAGCCGTGAGAAACCTTGGGTCTCTCTTTGGAGGGTCCAGCTTCTCCATTTTGTCTTCCTTCTACACAAAAGCAAGAACCGAAGACAAGTTTCCCAGTAAAATATCAATCCCAACTGCCCGTGATACAACACGACAATTGCTAAACACATCCATCACGAGATGTGGTTAATTAAAAAGATATTGTTCAATTTGTAAACACGGCAAGCCCATATGTTTGTTTTGTGATATCTTTTTTTAATATGGGGTTGTTATCAAGTTAAATATCTTGAATCAGCTTTCAAGACTAGATCAATACCTCCAAAATTTGATCAAAGCAAGTCGGGCTACATGATTGTCGTTGACATTACTAATGTTTACTAATGCATTATGCACGGCATGTAAGAATCTGACCTGAAATTCTACATTCTTTGTACACTAAATTATTTTTCTTTATAACGTGACATGTCCCAATTTCCGACTCGGCTGATCTTCGGAATGCATTCAAATCGCACCGCCCAGGTGCATTAAACAGGACTTCGCTTGCCAAAGTTAACTCTAACTGGGGAAGGCTAAAACAAGAAAAAAACAGGGAAGACGCGTGTGCTTGAAAGATTGATTGATTGATAGCTCAACCCACTACGAAGAAATGATGAATAAGAAAATGCAGGAGACATGATAAAGCAAGTACCTAAAACCAATCTTCATTTATAGACCGTGGCAGATTAATTAATACAGAACCGAGTCAACCAACCATTTGTCTGTGCGTGAGAGAGAGAGAGAGAGAGAGAGAGAGGTCTTACTTGCTACGACGGCGACGTCGAGTGACTCCGGCTTCTGCTTCTCCGGCTGACATGTTGTGTTCACGGCGACGCTGGAGAGAGAAGCGCAGCCGATGTTGAAGGGAAGGACCATAAATCGTTCCGAGCGATCTTTCATCACTCCGACACCCGAGACAACCAAGAGGAAGAGAGAGAGGGGGAGAGAGAGGGGAGGAGGAACGAACCCAGCGCAAACACAACCTTCTTGTGTCGGAATGGATACAATGAGGAACCAATTGGTATCATGCAGTGCAAGCAAGTGGGAATATATCTGTTATAACATGACCCTTTCTGGCTTTAAGGGCAAGCTAGAATGATCTTCGTGCAGGAATTGCAAAGAACCCACCAAACTACTTTGGATTGAGAGAGAGAGAGAGAGAGAGAGAGAGAGGGAGGGAGGGCAATTATTATGGAGTGGGTTGGAAATAGTGGTTAAGCTGCATCAACTTCACAACACCCCCTTCCTCTTTTATAATTTGCTAACATTGCTGAGACCAATCATGTGTTGGATCAGAGTTTAGACCTACTCTTATTACATAATCATTAAAATTGTCATAATTCCCTCCATGCAATATTATAAGCTCTTCTATGGTCCTTTTGGTGGGCTCGTTCGTCTTCATTTGCCTCTTTTGTGGATTAAGCAACCGTTTTGGGGAATATTATTCTCTCTCCCCCCCTTTTTTCCCCATCAGTTTTCCCTTTGTTTTTCTTAGGACTAACTCCTCCCATTGAGAAAAAGGTTGGGTTGACGTTAATGTGTGTGAGAGAGAGAGAGAAAGAGAGAGAGAGAGAGAGGGGGAGAGAGGGAGAGCCAAGGCTAGAGTGGAAGTGAAGGCATTCCTTCAAGGACGCTAATTCAAAGCATTAGCAGAGCGTTTCTTGATTTTCAAGATTTAATGGTAATGAACTCGTAGTCCTGGGGGAGAAGACCAATTAATTTAAGACGATAATTTGGTGTTACTGATTAAACATAAGAAACACGTTGCCCTTCAATAGATCTTGCAACTTTGAGATTATATAGCAAACAACTTTCCAAGAGATCTGGAATGTGCTGGCTTTCATGAAGCTATATAATCGAATCTATATATTGAAAAATGAATGAATAATGGAACTCTCCATCCCAATTACTGTTTTAGGGCTTTCAGCTGATATTTTGAGTATTTGGCTCCAACGGCAGTGGAGGCGTTACTTTACATACCTCGGCATTGAACCCACATTCCATCAGAATGAATAGCCATGCCCGCTGCTGTTCGGAGAGTCTATCATTTGGACCTTTTACTTCAACAAGCTTCGCTTCGCCTCGATATTCTCCATGGAAGCGCCACAATAACAAATCTGGCATCCCACTAGACCAGCTACGGTAATCCTGAGAGAGAAGCCGGCAAAGAGAGGCCAAACAAGGTCCACCAACGCAAGTAACAGCTGCACGCAGTTCTGAGAGTGAATGCCGATCCCAGTTAACTCCACGGCATGCAGTTCCTACGTGTGACTCCCATGATGTAATAAGAATCTCCTCAGCCATGCCGTCGTGAATATTTTGCAGATGGGTCTCTATGAGGCCCTTCCTTGCTAGATAAAAGCCATCTGTCTCCAAATCCAAAGGAGCCGTCTAGAGAAAAGAATATCCAATCGTCAATGAAAAAGACTTATGATTAGAACCATTCCCGATAAGTTCATATAAAGAATATTTCCTGAACCCATGCAATGATATTCTACCGGTTGTAAGCTAGGGTAGCACGTACAATTACTTTATGGACTCCACACCTATAATAACAATCAAATGAACTGTCCAATGTTGGTTAAATAAACTTGTAATTTCAACATACCTGAAATTTCGTGCGGAAGACATTCGGTACGTCAGAAAAAATAACATCCCACATAAGAAGCCCAAAAATGGTCAACCAAATGCCACTCTCCGTATGAACTCCACTCCAGCAACCTCCTTCATTGGCATAATACTGTAGAGCAAGCTGCTCAACTCCGCATTGTTCTCCATCTTCTCCATAGAACCTGCTCTTTTTCCCCATTTCACGGTTCAAAGGTCTCCCTTGTACATGAACCTAATCAATGACCAAATGAAACAATATCAATGCCTATAAGATCAAGTTCTGCAAACTAACATAGTTAAGGCTTTAATAATTGAAGAAACTGCTCCAAAGTTTTGATTCTTTAAAAAAGCAGTAGTCCCATTACTTCCTTAATTTTCCATTTTGTAATCTCAAAGGAACGGGGAATTTTCCAGCGCCTCGGTGGTCTTCCTAAGCGAAGAACCCGCTTTTGCAGTGCTATCCTTGAACCAGCACGCACCCATGGATCCAAGAGACCATCCTCTGCAACTGAAAGGCTCTCATCCAGGAATCCCAGATGCTCCAAGTCAATAGACAGCCTTACAGTCCAGTATCCTCTCCTTCCGTCAGATATAAAACAGTCTAAAAGCCGCTTCAGTAGATTTATTGCGTCTTGGTACCTAAGCATGAAAATAGTCTCCTTAAGATGGTCTAAATTAAAGCATTCAGCTTATCTTTAGAAACAGGGGGCCAATGGAATCGAAGGCAATCAGCCAAAACCTAGTCTAAAGTGAATACTTAGAGCATATGATCCAATACATGTGGCAAAATATGCAACCGTCAACTATACTAATACTAGCCTCTTCGTCTCTCACCACCAATGCTTCAAGAAGTCACAATCGAACTTGCTAAAACATTAGTAATGACAATTGTCAACTTCACAAATTAATAATTAAGGTCCATACTAATAGAAGTAACTTAACATAACCATAACAATTACATGTCTTAATTTCATTACTGGAGTGGCACATTCAAAAGGAAGCAAAAAGCATCAAATTCATTGCTCAATCCATACCTATGTTCACGTTCAAGATAGGAGATTCCTAACAAAATCACCTTGGAGTAGACCCAAGAATCTGTGAAGCATGAAATAAAGGCAGCTTCTGAACCTGAAATGGATGATCTAGATACATTTTCGGAAGGAAGATCCACACGAGAGTCTGCAATCTTTAAACATCTCAACACTTTGTCTGCGTCATTATGATCAAGTGACTCATCCATCAACTGTGCTACTTCAATAGCCTGCCACATGCACAGATCCCATGTAATAAACACAATCAAAGTCCACATATCATAGTGGCACCAAAAGAAATAAGGACCTCTTCATAATCTAGGAGGCGACTTCGAGAAGAGAAAATTTGTTCTGAATTTGTGCAGTTGTAAGTTGGATATTTGACTGCTCCCAGATCAACTAGAAGAAATGTAGACAGATCCTGCTCTCCATTCAGGAAGAAAATTCTCTGCCAATAGAGACTTAGGTCAGATGCCAACCACAATGATAATTAGGGTCACCAAATCTGTCAGAAGATGGCATGCCAGTACCTCAGCACGCCAGAAGACAGTTTCAGCTCTTGGGGATATTTTTACACACACACCAGCTTTATCCAGAAGCATACTTGGAAGAACTGGGCTAGATGCGGAAGATAAAAAAAAAAAAGAATGAAGTAAATACTCATATACTCAGCTAACAAGCCAGTAAATACCATCACCTGAAAGTAGTCGTACCATAATCCATCTCTATACGAACATAGAGCAGATGCAATAAGATCCTTCTTTGTTGAATTCTGGCTGCCTTTCTGAAACCTCCTCCATCAAATCCAAAAGGCATAAGGCAGACTCCATCAGATAAGGAAGAAATGACATGCCAAACTGATACAGAATTCATTTTACAGCTGAAAATTTCGTTTCTAAAAGTTTTTCCTATGCCAGCACAAACATAAACTTGCCCATGATGTAAGTTCAAATCAAGTTGCAATTCTATCCTCCTTTTTCACATAATGAAATTCCTGACAAAAACTGCAACTAAAACCTTATCTCTGCAATCTAAGCCCATATTCAAAGAATGTAACAACGGTAGGGTTGAGGGATTCTAGGTTCCGTCCAAATTCCAAGTGGAACCTAGAACCTGCCCGTTGGAACAGGTTCTCTAATTTTTAGAACTTGGAATCTACCCTACATGCCTAGAAACTGGAAGCTATCCTGTCACGGATTCAAGATCGGTTCCAAAGTTTATCTAAGTTCCATCTATACTCTCAATCAAATTATTACAGTGAATCATCACCTCTAATGACCACCATTTGCTACAATCCATTAATTACAACTCATGTTTAGATAAATGAAAATTATAAAATATTAACAAAGTAAAATTAAAAGTCTCAATCATAGATATCACCGAAAATGGAAGTTCAAACTAGTGGTTTCAAATTACACTCATAATTGGACGCCATGGAATACTACAGAATCGCGCAAAGACATAGAGCAAGAAAAACACAAAGACTTGTTCTAAGTGGAACCTAAAACCTAAAACCTACCTGTCGGAACAAGTTCCCCCATTTTCAGAACCTAGAACCTAGCCGACATATCCTAGAACCTAGAACTGAACCGGTTCCCACCAGTCTGATTCTCAAGTTCTCGATTCTACCTTGGAACCATGCTCACCTCTAAACAATAACGAGCATTAACTGCTCGACAAAATCCCTAGAAACTATTGCACCTTTTCTGTGAACTGGAAATGACAAAGCTCGTAGAATTTAGATGAAATTTTACACTAGGACATAAAGATAGCATCAGGTTGAACTCTTCTTTGATGTCATATAGAAGTTAGTTGAAATTTCATTAAAAGTTTCTCCATATTCTTCCTCTAATTCATTCTCTAACCAAAGGATGCATCCTTGTTGGTTGCTAGCAAAAAATTGGTTCCCTGTAAGACTAAGGGGATGCCCTCACACCAATATTACTTGGAGGAAGAATAGCAAAATAGAAAAGTACAACTCATTTAAAGATCCTAAAGCTTTATCCTTCTATTTTTTTTACTTCATCTCTATATTTGACATTTTTATGGCTTAGCTGGCAAGAAATATTAGGAAACCTAACAAGCATATTCTGTGGGAATGTGTGGGCTCTAGAGTTTGTCATCCTCTGGTCAACTCCTTCTTATATAGGGAAAGGTAGAGAACTTATGGTTCATGCTGGAATGTGCTGCAAAAGCATAACTATTCCTCGTAACAAACAAAGTTAAGTTGTTGGATCCTAATCTCTTGGGTGCACTTCAAGGAATCAGATGTTGGACTGCCAAAAAGTTTGAAAGGATCACACGTGGGCATGCTTGTTAACCAATATGAGCTAATAAACGCACTGTGCATTTTATAGATGTATCTGATTGTCTGATGCACAAGAAGCATACACAGGCCACAAAATGAATACTCAGAATCCAACAACTTGAGGAAAACAGTAACATGTGGAACTTCATGGTCAATATCGTCCCGATCGAAAAATGACATAGACACGTCACATCACTTAGAAAAAAAAAGACCTTGTGCTGGCCAAGCAGAATTCATACTAATATCCTAAGGAATGGATAAAATATCTGGCCCGTATCTGTCCACATAGTTAATTTTGACTGTGTGGTCATCGAAAGCCAACTAGCTCTTGGAGCATAAACTGCGGGTGCAGCCAATTTTAGAAAGACCCATCCAAAATGCTCCATTTTAGATGGAAAACCTGTACAGCATATAAGGATATGAAAATGAATTCAGCCAGACCAGACCTATGTGAAAGGGGTTCTTGCTGAAGCAGCTTAATTAGATAATTATCACACTAGAACTTAACTGAAGCTGTGCGGCACCAAACAGAAGAAACTACTAAATGGCAAAATAAAAGGCATCTAAAATGCAAAGAAAGAGCATACAAAGTAGGATTAAGACCAAGTTAAGCTGAGTTTTAATTCCAAGGAACTAATCTATGCATTGGTCAAGGTGGAACTAATGTACCAACACCACTTACAACTCTCAGGTGATTTCATCCAAAACCAAAAGTTTGGACTGCCTCTTGAAGAATGTGCAAATTTATATAATTTCCCTAGAAACGTGTACAAGGGGAAGAAAAACAACTAACTAAATCTTTTCAACATATTGATTATTTTATCATCAAGAAACCCCTGCTGTCTTCATCTAATTTATGTCTCACTTGGACTCAACAGATGGATATTAAGTAATCAAATGTCAGCTTGTTTGACATATGACTCGAAAGGCAAAAAAATCAGTACAAATGGATTTATTTAGGGTATTTGTTTTTCCTTGCTTAATTCATGAAGGATGTCACATAAGCTCTCACGTTTTCTTCTTGCCCCAAAAAGTGGCACTACACAATCATTTGCATACTTAGAACATTGAGACTGTATATTCAGGACAAACAACACGAGCAGACCTTCTTTGGTATACAGGAGATCTCACGAAGTTCAGCAACAGTAAGCACTCTTAAGATACCCATCATTTCATCTGTTTGTAGGCCTTCTGCACAATCAAATGGAACCACATATCCTTTCCCTGCATTGGAAAAGACAAAATTTAATCAGCAACTGTTATTTAGAAGTCTGCATGTACTAAACAAATGAACATTCCAAATAACCAGAGAGCTCATTGACAGCTTGCAGAGCATCAGAGATCTCCGGATAGGAAATGTTGGACAACCGGAACCATGGCCCTGCAGTAAGACAGTTATGCAGAATAAGTTCCAAAAGGTCCAGAAACAATGAACACTAACCAGTTTGAATCATTCAACGCATTGAAGAAGCATATGACAAAAATGGCCATAAAACGAGCAGTGAATAGCAAGTTGGATTACATAACCAGCTTTTTAGGTTGAAGTTCCGCCAAATAAAAGGAAAAGCAAAAAAATCAACATAATGATGATGACTTTCATAATCTTATTGCTGGCTGACATACATGTGGAGCCAATTTATTCTAGTATGCCCAACGAGTTTGTTAAATTAAACATAAACATCAAATAGAGGGAAGAACCTTTCCGTGAATAAAGCCGGACAAAAAGCCTCTGACTATCATCCAAAAGTGAAGTGAATGATTCTGCAAAAACAGATATGGGGTTATAACCTTTTTAAAAGGATGTAGCAGACAGATGCTGATGACATTAAGTACTGAAATCCATACCCATGAACAGTTTCTCGTCATCTGTAAAAAGATTAGAACTTCTGGTTAAGACCTCATGTATTAGTAGACTGAAATTCTGTTGATATTTTGTCATACTGGGTGGATTTTTCCTCGCTGCTTCAACTTCTTGCAAAATACTTATCCACAAACATTTGATACCATCGACATCATCATGCTTCCCCTCACCACGTGGTATCGTCCCATGACAACATATCTTTATGGGAACGATGTCATGATTATGGTTTGGAAGAGAAGTCACACTTCCCTGCATAAAACACGTAGTGGGTTGAGCTAACCTTTAAAAAGCAATGCATCAAGTCTAGAGTCCTCTTGTGATTGCCTCTTTCCCCCCCTTTTCTACCATAAGGTAAATGGTACCAGAGAGCACAGCATCCACAAAGAGAGCATTTCTAAAGTAGCAGCATGCCACACAGAGAAATATAACAACACACTAGAGAAAATTTTTACCTATTCTCTCAATCTTTTTCATGAAGTATATAATTAAACCAAGAAGAAAACTCATAAAGCATCACCAAATGAGCTTAAACAACAATACTTGGTTTGATATCGCGAAGGCCCTAGATTCTTTGTCCTAGCTCAATCAAAGTAATGTAATGTAAAAGGTACCAGAGAGCATAGCATCCATAAAGAGAGCATTTCTAAAAGCAGCATGCCATAGAGAGAAAAATGGCATCAGACCAAAGAAATTTTTACATGCTCTCTCAATCTTTGTCATGAAGTATATATTTAAACTGAGAAGAAAACTCATGAAGCATCCCCAAATGTGCTTAAACAATAACACTTGGTTTGATATTGCGAAGGCCCTAGATTTCATAGTCTAAGCTCAATCGAAGCAATGTAATGGATGATAACAGAAGCAGTATTCTCTTTTCCTTCATGACAGACATGCAAGTCCAAGCCCAAATTCTATCACCTGCCAATTATGTCTCTTTTTACATACATATTCGACATTGCCAAAGCAAGACAGTCGTCTCAAACACAAACGTGGAGAAATTTACTAATCATTAAAGCGCAGCACACACCTAGCAATCATTTCTCATGCTCTTATTCCTACTTTGAAGGTTAGGAATGGTAAGAGTTCGCCATACATAAATCTCCAGCACCAGGTAGGGAGTCAGGTTTCCAAAAAATTTCTGGCGACTGATCAAGGGAGTCACATTCCCAAACCATTTCCAGGGAGATAGGTACACTAGAGGGAATCCATACCTCGGCATGAAAAAAGACTTGACAGAAATAACTGTACCTCATAAGCTTCCACCATGCATTAACCTCCATTCCACGGTTCAATTTCACATTTAACTAACTGGACTCCAGCAACCACCTAACCTAGATTCACATTCTCCATCCACCACGCTACCCATCAACATTTAGATCAACCCAATGAACTTGTCTTCAACTGTTATCAGTAAATTTTCAAAAAACGAAAACAACCCATGCAATTTAATATCAGTAGAAAAACGGACAAGAAAATGCAAGATTGTGCAGAGATATTGAGTCGACATATTCCTGTGTAGCTAAGAAATACCATACCTCAAAACTCAAGCAGTGCTTCTCTATAAGTGGGGATACATATTGAGCCAAGGAACGGGGAAGATAACCAAGGCAGCATTCAGAATCAGCAGATAGAACCTGATTCAAGAAAACCAAGCAGTCTATCACTAGCAGAAAGACAAAGCAAGTGAAATCACATTAAAATGCATCCACAGTTATACGGACCTTGATCGCGCTTGGATCCTTGACATTTTCTGGTTCTCTCAAAAGGGAGATTGCCATCCCAAGTTTTAACTCCTTTTCATCACTAAACTTGCGACCAACAATAAATGTATCAACAACTGTCCCAAATATATCCTCGTTATCGACACTGATATCACAGTGAGTAGCCACCTTCTTGGGAGACAGCGAGGCTGACCTGACCTTCCTAGCTATTTGGCATTCACTGCCAAGACTTCTAGCACAGCCATTTAGAAGCAAGCCATCCCCATTTTCAGGGAAACCATCCCCATTTTCAACCCTGTCAAACTCATGCCCTCCATTAACCGAATCTCCATGAGGATTATTGCAAACTACATCAACAGCCGATTGTTCCAAGTCTGACTCAACAGGGCAAACCTGAACTTTCAACTGTGGAGAAAAATTTAACTGCAAAAGTGTGCGCTGGGTCACTTTCCTTTTGGTTCCTCTGGTCAAGCATGTATCTGGAAGTAATGAGTCAGAAGCTAAATAACCAAAGAAAGACAATTGGAAAGCTAACAGCGCTATAAACAGAGTTTTATACTATGCAGACACGACTCCACGTGATAAGAAATTTAATAAACTCAACATTCGGCACATGGAAATCTAGTAACACCAGCAACCCCTATTTTTTCCCTCAACTGTATTAGGCTTGTATCGTGTTCGAGTCAAGTCTATGCGCTCAAAAGTAGAGAAATACAGTAGCCAAACTCGGAGAAAGTGAAGAATGCCACCTAACTCCTATATTCTCAAATTATGCTTGACAAATCAAGAAATGGGACGATGGATGAAGCAAAGAAAAGCCCTACCCAAATGCAAATTGATGCCGTAATCTCCGCCGCGGACTCTCTTCCCACAAACAGGGCAAGCCACCCAATCAGAAGCCGGCGTCTTCGATGCACACTCTCCATTCTCAACCCCATCTCCCGAATCCTTCACTTCACGCTCCGGGAACGACAATCCCTCCCGACCCTCCAAAGACACAATCTTTCCACCCTCGTCAGTACCCAGATTCAGACAGCTCTGT
The DNA here is from genome assembly GCA_014182375.1 of Eucalyptus virginea. Taxonomy (NCBI): domain Eukaryota; kingdom Viridiplantae; phylum Streptophyta; class Magnoliopsida; order Myrtales; family Myrtaceae; genus Eucalyptus; species Eucalyptus virginea. Next base: position 2,336,314 of record CM024521.1, read on the forward strand.
CAAAACACAAGGTCGAGCGATGATTCATCAGCCATCTCTCCAAAGCACCAACCAATCAAATCCGGAGAAATCACACCAAAAAAAAAAAGGAAATGAAAAGGGGGCCAACGCGTACTCCATCGCGGCTTCTACCTGGAAAGCAGAGGCAGAGGAGAGGAGCGAGTGGCGATTGGGGAGGAACCGCCGGCGCTTCCCGATCAGGCGGACCAGGCTCTCCCTCCCCGTCAGCATCGGGAAGGTGCCGGGCGATCTCCTCATCCCCGGCGGCTCCGTCGGGGGAAGCGCTCGAGCTCGGACGGGAACGGCGGCGGCTCCTCCTCCTCCTCCTCCTCCGCGCCGTCACCGTCGCCATCCCGGCATCGCCGCCGCCATCGCCGCTCGCTTTCTGGACCTTCCGAGCAGCGGCTTGCTGCAGAGAGACGGCGGATGGTTTCGGTGAACGGGGGAGTTTTATATACAGCCGGTGAAATGATCCCGCCAATTTGACGATTTGGAGTGACCGCTTCGAGGGTTGTTCTCTCTTACATGTCTTTTTGAGCTTTCTCGTTTTCGAACTTCCCGGCTTGTCTCGTACGCTGCCGAAGGGAAGAGAGAAGAAAAAAAAAAAAAAAAAAAAAAGGAAAAATAGAAAAAAATAAAACGAAAATATTCTTAGTGGGGGTAAATATGTTATAGTTTGTAAAGTTTGGAGTTTTTTATGTAAAAAAAAATTGAAGTAAATTTGTTGTTTTGAGTAAAATTTGGGATTTTTATAGTCTTTTCTCTAAAAATTTTTGTAAACATCGTGAGGAAAAGCAGGTCTTTGGAAGATTGGAAACCCAAGACAAGTATAAGGCTATTTTGGGCTTTTCAGCATTTTTTTTTTTTTTTGATACCTGCGAAGGACCGTCGTACAGCCGGAGTTCGGCGACGTAAACCTGGAAAGAATCTTGCAAGCATGACCCACCACCACGACGCGCACTTAAGACCACTAATAAGGCGCAAAGATGCAACCTTGGGGGTTTGAACTCGCCCTCCGCATCGAGGCCTCGAGCGCATACCAACACAAAGCCACCGAATGAGGTGGTGCTTTTCAGCATTTTTGGTATCATGCATTAAAAAAAAAAGGAAAAAGCCACGAAAAATCCTAAACTTTACCTAAAGTGACATATTTACCCTAAACTTTTTTTTTGTGACGTGAAAAACCCCAAACTTTTCAAACCGTGACACATTTACCCCATGAAGGGCATTTTTGTCTTTTTATTTGATTTTTTCCTTTTTTTTTTTTTTTTCTTTATTTCTTCTTCTTCCCTCCACCGGCCATGGCGGAGCCGGCGTCCGGCGAGGGTTGTCCTCGCCAGACGCAGGCGAGGGCCGCCCTCGCCGACGTTGGGCGAGGATCGTCCTCGCCAGACACAGGCGAGGGTCATCCTCGCCAGATTTGGCGAGGGCACCCCTCGCCAAATCGGGCGAGGGTTGTCCTCACTGGACGCGGGCGAGGGCCGCCGACGCGCGGCGGGCGAGGACGGTCCGATGCCGGCGAGGGCGTCCGATGCGGCGAGGGAGTCCTCGCCGAACGTTGGCTTTCCTCCACCAGCCAGCCAGTGGAGGAAAGAGAGAAGAAAATTTTTTTAAAATTTTAAAAAATAAAAAGACCAAAATGCCCTATAATTTTGGGGTAAATGTGTCACATAACAAAAGTTCAGGGTTTTTTGTGTCACAAAAAAAAATTGGGTAAATGTGTCACAATGGATAAGTTTTGGGTTTTTCACGTCACAAAAAAGTTTTGGATAAATGTGTCACTTTGACAAAATTCATGATTTTTTTGGCTTTTTCCTAAAAAAAGGGTTCTTTTATTGATTTATTTGTTTTTAAATTTTCTACTGACCGGTACACAAATTGATTGCTGAAGCTTTGCCATAATCTTTAACAAATTTCCTAATTGTAGTGGACAAGATTAGACTAAGAACTCAGGGAAAAACGCTCAGTTCACATTCATCAACATACGACTGCCGATGAGGGTAGTCACTATATGGAGGACACCAATAGACCCATTAATATCTATTAAATAATTCTAGAAAGCTGAGTTCAAAGAAGGACAAAGTTCTAATATAGAGCTGGTGAAATGATCCCCGCAATTTGACGATTTCGAGTGGGACCGCTTCGAGGGTCCTTCTCTCTAACATGTCTTTTTGGGCTTTTTGTTTTCAAACTTCTTGACTTGTCTTGGACGACTGTCGGAGGCTTTACACATCGTCGTTTCAAAAGTGTCCCCTCGGATGTGTTTGGAAACTGTCTTCCCAAAGCCTCTTGGGCCAAATAAAGGGTATTTGAATTTATTTATTTTTAAATTACATTTCCTATATGCAAGCCTTCAAAAAGCTAAAAACCTAAGTTATCTAGGCATTCTCAGCATACTAGCCTTAGCCTAGTAAAAAAATATTCTCCCAAAATTATTCTCGCTAACCTTTTGTTTTTCCGTTTTTGCCCTCGACCATTGTTTTTTTTGGTAAAAGGTAAGAAAATTGCAAAGCCCTTGACCATTGTTCATCTTCATCTTCTTCCCTTATCTTTGTTGAACAAGACTAGCATTTGCGTGTCGTCGCCAGAGAAGGGTAGGTGGTCTGGCGAAGGGTAGACAGTCTGATGAGGGTCGCCGCAACCTACATCGCAACCTGGGTCTCCGCAACCATTGCACGAGGTCGCCGCAACCAGATCACGCGGCCCTAGTCACCTTTGCAAGGAGGTCGGCTCTTCTTTTTTTTTTCTTTTTTTTAATAACAAAAATCTTTTGCAAATATAATTTTTTCAAACATTATTTTGCCCAAAAGTACTTCATAATAGACTTTTACGATACAATTTACCAAACATAATTTATATTTGTGAAAACTCTGTTAAATCAATGGCATTCACATTTCCTCCAAAGACTTTCCCCAAAAGCCTTCCTAGACGCACCTTTCATCGTGCTTGCGTTTGGGAAGGGCATTTCCAAGCCTCTTCATCAGGCATCCAAAGCTCCTTATGCTAAAAATGGTATTAGGGAAAAAAAAAACTTAAACATCATTGAGGAAAAACAGGCCTTTAGAAGGCTAAAGGCTCAAGACAAATATAAGACTATCATGAGCATTTCAGCATTCTCGACAAGTTATTGGGAGAGTTACTAAAAAAAAAAAAAAATTATTTTGAAATTGTCCTCACTAACTTTTTGTTTTTCCGATTTTGCCCTCATATATGACTATTCATCTTCTTCTTCGTTGAGGTCGGCTAGTGTGATTACATGAGGCTGTGAGGGGTTAGTGATGAGCTAGAGAGAGGCCAGCGTAGTCATGGCGATCATCGTTGAGGGGTCGCTCAACCTCCGCATGATTTGGATCGCGAGGGGCCATGCCATTTAGGTCGCCGCAACCTTAACAAGGGTCGTGCGACCTAGGTGAGGGGTGCCTTGGGTTGTGCTACTAAGCTGGCCCTCACCTAGGGCGCACAACCTCAAGCGGCTCTCACTTGGGTCATGCAACCCTCGCCAAGGACTGTCTGACTTCAGGCAACCCTCCCCGATGGTATTTGGGGGCCGCCTAAGATCTTACAATCTCAAAAGACAACCGCCGATGACATATTTGGATTGTCGATGACCGCCTGCTCTTAGTCGGCCAACTGTATTTTTTCTTTTTTCTTTTTTATAATAAAAGTCCTTTATAAATATAAATTTCTCCAAACATTATTTATGCTCATAGGCACTTCACAATAGATTTTTAAATTACAATTTACTAAACACTCATTCAACTTAAAGTACTTTGTATTTTCCCAAAGACTTTTCCTAAAAGTCAAGCCAAACGTACCCTTAGGTTTATTTATTTATTTATTTATTTATTTTTAAGTTAATAGATCATAACACAAACAGTTCCTAGATTTTGGTCTAACATGCACTTTGGTCATTGAACTTTTAATTTGTTTAATGTACTTTTTAAATATTAGCCAAATATGCAATATGATCCCTCAATGTAGTCTTTTTTATTAATTCAAGACTAAGGATTACATTGAACATTTTCATGTAGTTCAAGAATCATATTGAATATGTACCAAAAGTTTATAGACTTCATTGAACAAATTAAAAATTCAGAGACTACATTACACAATGAACTAAAGTTTATGAATTATGCTAAATAAATTAAAAGTTCAGAGACCAAATTTCACATTTGGGCCAAAATCCATGAACTATTTAAGCCATTGTCCCCTTAAGTTACAACTTTTTTACTTGCCTTACTTACAAATTGTTCTCCGAAACTAAGTTACCAATTGGTTTTGCCTTACCAAATCTTATTTGAATTAATTATCAACATTCATTTGATTTTTCTTAGTTACCGACTTCTCTCATCTTTGAAAGAAAAAAATTCTTATATTTTACCCACTTTTATTTACATTTACGATCATGTTATATTTACTAACTATTATATGAAGTTACTGATTTTTGTTTGAGTGACTTAACAATTTTATCCAAGTTGTACATCCTAATAAAGAGTTGGTAAATTTAGAAAAACAAATGTCATTGATGACTAACGCAAAATGAAAGTTTGTAATTCGGGAAGTCTATAAATCATTTAGAAAAATATTTGATAAATTACTTAAATTACAATTAGTAATATCATTAAAGAGGTAGGTAAATTGAAGATGTTGTAAAGAAAGATAAATACAAATTAGTAAAAGATGTGAAAAATTAGTCATTGAAACTAGGGGTAAACAGCTCAATGTTCCATTTAGGTTTCACTTTAAATTTAGGACCAATCAATCAAAACCAATTCTCCAATTTTTAGAGCCTAGGAATCTATCCTACATATCCAAAACTTGGAATCTACCCTGTTACAGATTCTAGGGTTTATTTGAAACCAATCAATTTTATTTTTTTCTTTATTTCATTTTTTGTTTAGTAAATGAAAATGAATGCCACAGCAAAAATCAAAATCAAAAGAGATAATTTTGTTTGAAACAAAACATAAAATTTTAAAAACTGTTGACAATTCAAAATAATTGCACAAAGCACAACACCATTGTCTGCTCCTAGTTATTTGTGCATCATTTATTTAAACATCCTCGATATTATGACAACAATTTCTTTAATCATGCATGGAATAAAACAAAATGTGCGACAATATTATTTATTTAATTAACCAATCACTAGCATTAACCAATCACTGGCATTCAGCATGATTTTATAATAGCAACTCTACAAATTAAGTTCTTTAATAAAGCAATCTTGTCATTCCTAAAATCTTCAATTTCCTGTCATTCGTCATTTCTCACTTTGCCTTGGTTACGTGCACGCCCGCATTGCGCCAGATCGTCTTCTAGCTGCTCTATCCTCCCGTTCATCTGATCCACCACCTCTCGCAGCCTCCGATTCTCTTGCCGGAGGGACTCGAACTCGTTCAAGATGCTCTCAACCTGCGCCTCGATGGCCTCATCACTCAGCTCAAATGCGCCTTCGACAACCCGCAAGATCCGCCACAGGCTCACCACCACGATCAGCCCGCTGCCCTTCTTCTTCAAAAATGCTTCCAAGAACAAGGCCCCGATGGCCACCACACCGTCGACGACATAGCCCGGTCGCCGGAAGAATGAGCCCCCCAGTGCGACGGCGAGAGCCAATGTCTTGGCAGAGAGGAGGCTCAAGATCGCTATGCCCACCCAGTGGTACCAAGGCTCTCGTCCCTCCGTTCGGGTTTTCGGGCACGCGTTGGTTAAAGAAGAAGAGAGCTCATAGGAGGTTATGATCGTGTCCGCCAGGAGCAACAAAATGGAAAAGCTGTGGCCTAAGTCGGAGTCTAGGAATTTCCCCACGCGGGTCCGCCATGTCGGGATGCTTTCGCTTGTGGCGTTCCTGTCACGTGATTCTCCAAAGCCGAAGAAGAGCTGCCATTTCCGCCTCCGGTTCCAGCTTCTGACGAGGCCTCCGATCGACGATTCGACCGCCTCAAAGGCTGGGGAAGCGCTCGACTGCAGTCTGACAATCCGAGAGGATTCTGCAATGCGATTGGGGTTCATATCGCTCCTTGTGCAAATGTGTAGAAATGCTGTAGGGACAAAAGGCGAATGCCATGGCCTGTTAAAGAAACAGAGGTGGAGTGAATGCAGAAAGGAGGGGACTTGAAGTCGCAGCAAGGATGAGGTTGGCATGGCTTGTTGTCCCTCTTTGGACGATGCGTCAAGAACGGAGATTGTGCTGGGAGGTCAAACACATGCGGTAGCTTCGAATTCCATGCACTCCAGCCCCATGGGGATTGGCCTAGTTCATATGCCAAATATATGCGTCGAAAAACGTGGGGCCTGTATCCTATTGATTGGGTAATCCGACCCCCGAACTTTTCGGGAATTATTTTGAAAAATCGAAAAATATTTTTCAACAAGGTATCACGCTTGAGGTCAAAACGATATGCTTCGATACAGAAACCCTAACACAATTTCCAAGTCCCTAACATTCAGGATCAAGTCTTTGGCAGTATGGCCGGATCCATCAAGCTAGACACAGGGCCCCAACACTCACGCCCGGGTCCATAGAGGGTGAGCCCCAATGTGTGACATTCGGAATTTTCAAAATAGTACTTAGAATATAAAGATAATTGTTATTTAATATGGAGCTACGAAAATCGTTAATTTGTGAGGTGCAAAAGATGTGAAGGATGATTTCCATTACCGTAATCATTGGAATATGATGCATTAAGCTTAGTGATAGATATTGACACATATGTTAGCGGTATAGAGTGATGGTCATTAATTTACTGCCATGTTAGTTGTACTCCTCAAATTTCATATTTGACAATATTCAAGTTTTGAATTTACTAAATCGATGCTTTCCTAGCGTTCGTTATTTTTCACCAATATTTTAGTGAGTTAAAAATGTTTTTTTGATTGATCAATAGTTGAAACGAACACCGATTATCTTGTTTAACTATTGATTTATTAGATATTTTGATAATTTAACGAAATATCTACTTTGGAAGCTACAAGTGGGCCATGTCCCTCTTTAATTTATACCATGTCTCCTCAATTCTCCACCAAGTGTTTTAAGTTACATCTCCTAGTTTGCAATATCGAACTTAGTTTAGTGATGACTTTATGCATTATATCATTCATGACAACATAGCACATTATTATCTTGATGATTTACTCACTTTACTTGGCTAAGAAAAAGCCATCTTTCATTTGAATCAAAATATCTTATTAGGTCCTTCACCCTAACTACTCACTTAGGGCTACTTGAAGCATTTTTATTGGAACACATATCCTTTCTACCTCTAGATCTCGTGATTTTAACTTAAGGTCATTATTACTTGGCTCATCTCCCTTTACCTTATAATTGGATGGACTCATATGATCATGCTATTTGTGAGCATTTAACTTGACTGCCTCTCTCGCACTTTAGTCTAGCATTTTCTTTAACTTCATTTCTCTTGTCACGACCTATCCCTCGGGGAGAAGAAACAGATTTAGGGGTATTGCCTAAATGACGGACCTAAAACCATGATTAGGCGCGGGCTTGCAAAATGAGTCACTACTAGCCTATTGGATCGGCTAGAAACCAAGTGAGGCATAGGAGTATACCTCACTTCCTACGCAATCCAAGAATCTAGGATCGGGACTTGATTACACTAATTGATCAATTAGTGTCATTTCAGTACCTAATCTTATTCATTTTAAAAGAAAAGATTTTTGTCAGACTGTTTGAATTGATTTTATACCTATCCACTAACATGTGAGGTGATTACGCGGGTGCGTAATCATTAAAATTCGCGTGATGCGTAATCATTAAAATAATAATTAGCAACCAAGGAAAACATTAAATAAATTGCACGGGAAAGCAAAGAATTAATACTATAGAGAAGACAAATACTAATCCCAACTAGACTAAAGAGAAGCCAAACTCCACGCATCAACATTGTGCACTCAAAGACAATTGTCCCTAAGGACGATTGAAACCCTAAGGTAAAGCCCTAAATGCTTAGTAAATTTTTTAGCACAACTCTAGAGTTAAGAAATTTCCATTTTTTTTTAGAAAAAAAAAACTCATAAAATCTTTTGTAAAACTTTTCAAAAGAAAATTTGAATTTCCTGACATTTTTCAATTTTTTGATTTTTCAATTTTTTAATTAAATAACTCGAATTTTCAATATTTTTTCATATTTTTTGAATTTTTTAATGTTCTTTTTAATATATTTTTAATAGTTAATATTATTATATTCAGAAAAACGGGTCCGGACCGGTAAACCCAATCCAGTCCGTTGGCTTGACACAAACCCGGATTAAAACTAAAAAAAGACAAAACCGATTTCTTAAAACCTTTTTTGTTCCTTTTTTTCGTTTTTTATATTAATATTAATATTTTAATCAATTTTTTTGTCTTTTCCCCATTTCGTCTTTTTACTACATCTCTTCTCTGCGGCGAAGCCAGCTTTTGAGTTTCACTTTTTCTGTAATTTTCCTTTTCTTTTTTTTACTCCATCCCTTTTGGCCTTCTTCCTCAGAAATTTTCCTCTCCGAGCGTCTTCTTTTCCCTTTTGTCTTTTTACACTTTTACATTTATTTATTTATTTATTTCTTCTTTCTGCCCATCTTCTTCTTCTTCGATGGTTTCTTCCCACGCCCGTAATTGGCCCCTCCTTCCGATGCCTCCATCGCTCTCACGCCCTACCTATTCTCTCACGCCGAGCACTATAAACAAAAGCAGCGGCTGAGCTCGTCGCTTGCCGCCACCATCACTTCGTGACATCATTGCCGGCCCTTCTGAGCCGCGCACCACTTACAAGTTACAACCACCACACCACACCCAGGAAATCAACGGGAGACAAGTCAAACACAGCGGACGTGCCCAGACATGGCCCGGTGATGCAAATGACAAACTCGTAAACAACAAAAGGTACTTATCCGCGTTCAAGAGCACATGGGAATCGGTAATGCACGCGCCTAGGCCGGCTTAGACATATCGTCGAACATGTGGTGGGCATGGAACGGAGGAACGATATCAACCCTTTTTCTACTCGGACTCAGCATCAAACTTAAAAAAACAAAAAAAAATCATCAAATGGGCATTCGAAATTAACCACATTAGCCCCCAGAAGCCCAGCACGCGTGTAACTAACAGGAGGAACAAAACTCAACGTCGTATCCTACCAAAGAAGGGCGGAGCAGCGGGGTTTCGCAGTAACGGGCGCTTAAAATGAGAGATCCCTACTCAGCTTCGGCAGCGGCGACGGGAGGGTGAACTCGAGATGGATCGAGCGATGAATGGCCGTCCCGCGATGTTCCCGAAGCGAGATCCTCGGGAAGGCGACGCAACTCGACACAAATCAATAAGCTATGCACAAGACCTACCTGGTTCGGGGGAAGCACTGCAAGGACGGCGCTTGACTAACGGACTCTGGCGACAGTCGACCAGCCTCTTGAGCTCCCTCACTATCTGGTTCTCTCCCTCTCACTCGCTTCAAACTCTCTCGAGCTCTTCCAATCTCTCCCTCTGTAGCTCTCCTGTTCTGTCTCCTCCTTTCGAGAGTCCTCCTCCGCGGGCGCCCGGCCTCCTGCCGTGCCAGCTTCCCTTGCCGGCCTGATCCGCGACCACCAACTCCAGCCGATCGTCCCCTGATTCGGCTGTTCCCCCTGCTCCCCTCTGCTGTTGCTGCTTTTCTTCCTTTTTTGCAGGCGCGCGCGAAGGACGGCAAGAGGCAGACGACCAGCTCGTGCGCGGCTTGGGCTGAAGGGGGAAAAGGGCTGGGCCGGGCCCAGCGCGAGGGAAAGAGAAAAGAAAAGGGGCGGGCCAGGCCAAGGCCGGATCCGGCCCGACCCGACCCCTAAGGTTTTTTTTTTTTTAATTTTAATTATTTTTTTTGCGACTAATTCCTAACTTATTATGCTATTAATTCTTAAATAAAATGAAGAAATTTAGGTGTCAACATCTCTTAACTTGAGTTACTTGTTTTTACCTCTTTTGGCCTATAAACAGGTCCCAATATGTCTTTAAATTTCAAAAAGAAATCCAACTTGCTCTTGCAAAGAAAGAAAAAGAGATATTTCTCTTTTATTTTCACAGTCTGATCTTTTGTGTGAAAGAAAATGTTTTATTCTTGTGTTATCAATATTTCAAAATTCCATTTTTCAAGAGCTTGAAGGTGAACTTGTGGCTCATTCTATTTTATTGAACTAGTTTTGACAAAAAGGTTAAGAGATGTTAACCTTCGTTCTTGATTATATTGTTTTGAAGGTGATTAATCTTCGTTCTTGATTTTGCTCAGGCCTTCCACTTGAGGTAAGTGAAAACTTTGTGGGCTAAGTTGGCTATTTAGTACTCTAGACTTGGTAGATTAATGCTTGTCATTTAAGTTTGAATTTGATGGTAAGCGAAACTAAACCTGAAAGTGAGATATTTGGGACTTGACTAAGCTATTGACATACTAACTAAGCGTTGTCGATGAATTGCGTGGTCAATTCTTTGAGTTGTCAATATTTATGTAGTCAATTCTTTAAGTTGACAATGTTCACGTAGACTATTCTTTGAATTGTCGATGTTCACATTATTGATTATTTGAGAAATTGATGTTCATGTTGTCAATTATTGGGGTTGTTTATGTTAACATTGTTGATTTATAAATATGGGTCTTAAGTTATCGATTTCCTATTTATGGCTTCCAATTAATGATGATGGCTTAACATGGAAATAGTAGGAAGGTACATGTGTGTATGTAGTTATTTGTTGCATGAGAAATGACAAATCATTGTAATGCATATGGTAATTGTGCATATCTTTGATGCCACTTGATTAAGATCTCTGTCACGACCTATTCGCCATCAAGCGAATTCCCTTGTATGAGTATATGGATGAGCCTCTAGAGCTAGTCAGATATTCTACCATACATAATAGTTCTCTACAAGGTTGAGATTACAAGAAATCTTAAGATGACATGAATTTTATAATCATGGGATGACATGACTTGTGTAATCTTTGTATGATGTTAAGAAATGACCATCATCATATAGATGTACAACGATGTACTTATCCTCGCTAATGTAAAGGACACTCGTGATGAATAGGTTTTTTTTTTTTTTTGGTCAGTCCTACTCTATTCCTACTCTACACTCACTCGCAGACTTGTGCCCTGCCTCTTGTAGGGCGTGGGAGTCGCAACCCACGCTCGAAACTTACGCGTCCCTACCCCCATCCCCCCTGAGGAGGTGGGGATTTGAACCCCTCACCTCCCCCTTCCATGTTGGAAGGGTGGCCACTGGGGTGAACTCCCAGTGGTTGTGATAATAGGTTGAGGCGTGGTAAAATATATGTATGATTCTGTCCCCATGAGTTGGTGATGATGATGCCTCGTTAGTCAAGATGTCTAGTGACAAGTATGGAATCACTTGTGTGCGTTTGTAAGCTTTGTGACAAGTATGAACTTTTCTATGTATATTCTTGTGTATAATGATGAGCCACTAGGTGATACTAGTGCATCATGAAATAATATAATGTATGCTTGCTTTTGAGTAAATGAACTTGTAATGTTGTTAAAGGTTTTCATTAGAGGTTTTCATCAGTGTATCATGATAGGCTAGATAGGGCATTTTCTTCTGCATGTTGTTTGTTGGTACTAGGTCGAGTGGTAATATGATCTCCTACCTTATACTTAGATATTTCATTTATTAGGCTTCGATTCACTCTTTTTTTCTTTTTCTCTCCAAATTTGTAGGATGATTCCCCTAGACATGGTGATGGAGGGGCCAAGTTGATATTGGAAGCCATTAATCCTTGAGTTGGATGATAGTTTAGTTAGTATGGATGTAATGGTATTAGGTGACCCCGATCTTTCCTAGGACTATATATATTTTTGTGATAATTACTATCGATATTGTATAAAGCCAAAGGCACTTTTTTTTAATAAACTCGTGCGTTTTTCTAGTAAAGGATGTTGTGAAAACTTTATTGTCTTTTCCATGCGTAATTATAACTATGAGTATAAACGGAAATGACATGTGCCGCATGTGATGTTCCAAGGCGTCACGTAATCCCCAACACTCAAATTAGGGTCCATTAAGGCATTGCTTGAGTCTATGATGCTCAAGCTCTATTCAATAGCACTTAGGCTCGGGTCTACAAAGATCGTGCGTTAGTCCTCAATGCTCAGGCTCGGCTCGTTAGTTAATAAAACATTTGTTCTTATAAAAATAATTATTTTAAAAATCTATTTTTTATATTTATTTGTTTTTTTTTTCTTTTTCCTTCTTCTCAGCTGGTTGCCGACCATGACGATGATCGCGCCTGAGAACAAGCAACGGATGAGCTAGCCCAAGGCCAAGAAGACTTGAGATTGATGGTTTGGCAAGCTTGAAGCTAGTTGATCAAGTGACGCTGAAGCTCCCTAGCGTTGGGCAAGCTCGAGTTTCGCCCCATGGCTAGTCACCAACTACCACCGTGGCCAGCGATTGGTTGAGGAAGAAGAAAAAGAAAAAAAAAGAGGAGAAAATAACTAAACATCTGAATATTTTGGTATTTTCTATAGGGAAATCAAATTGGATTTTTCCATATTAAATGACAAAAAATATTTTCTATTTTATTTTTAGGACTTAACCAAATATTGGAAATGACTTATTGTAAAATATTATTCAGATACGTCATATTTTTTGCGAAACAAATTGTACATAAATCTTTTGATTTGATAACTGTCCATGTTAATTAGGTACACATTGGGTGCGTTTGGGAAGGCTTTTGGGGAAAATCTTTGGGAAAATGCAAAAGCTTTTGAGTTAAATGTGTTTTCCAAAATGCAAATTGTATTTGGTAAATTGTAATTACAAAATAGAAAAGTACAAATTGTGTGGTCAATTCTTTGAGTTGTCAATATTCATGTAGTCAATTCTTTAAGTTGACAATGTTGATGTAGACTATTCTTTGAATTGTCAATGTTCACGTTATTGATTATCTGAGAAGTTGATGTTCATGTTGTCAATTATTTGGGTTGTTGATGTTCACATTGTTGATTTATAAGTATGGGTCTTAAGTTATCGATTTCCTACTTATGGCTGCCAATTAATGATGATGGCTTAACATGGAAATAGAAGGAAGGTACATGTGTGCATGTAGTTATTTGTTGCATGAGAAAGGACAAATCATTGTAATGCATATGGTAATTGTGCATATCTTTGATGTCCCTTGATTAAGATCTTTGGTAGGACCTATTCACCATCAAGCGAATTCCCTCGTATGAGTATATGGATGAGCCTCTAGAGTTAGTCAGATGTTCTACCATACATAATAGTTCTTTACAAGGTTGAGATTACAAGAAATCTTACGATGACATGAATTTTATAATCATGGGATGACATGACTTGTGTAATCTTTGTATGATGGTAAGAAATGACCATCATCATATAGATGTACAACGATGTACTTATCCTCGCTAATGTAAAGGACACTCGTGATGAATAGGTTGAGGCGTGGTAAAATATATGTATGATTATGTCCCCATAAGTTGGTGATGATAATGTCTTGTTAGTCGAGATGCCTTATGAATTGAGAGGGTCTTAACCAGTGACAAGTATGGAATCACTTGTGTGCATTTGTAAGCTTTGTGACAAGTATGAACTTGTCTATGTATATTCTTGTATATAATGATGAGCCATTAGGTGATACTAGTGCATCATGATATAATATAATGTATGCTTGCTTTTGAGTAAATGAACTTGTAATGTTGTTAAAGATTTTCATTAGAGGTTTTCATCAGCGTATCATAATAGGCTAGATAGTGTATTTTCTTCTGCACTTGTCATACATGATCATTTTGTATCCTTTGAACTCATGTTGTTTGTTGGTACTAGGTCGAGTGGTAATATGATCTCCTACCTTATACTTATATTTCATTTATTAGGCTTTGGCTCACTCCTTTTTTTTTTTTTTTTTTTCTCTCCAAATTTGTAGGATGATTCCCCTAGACATGGTGATGGAGGGGCCAAGTTGATATCGGAAGCCATTAATCCTTGAGTTGGATGGTAGTTTAGTTAGTATGGATGTAATGGTATTAGGTGACCTTGATCTTTCCTAGGACTATATATTTTTTTTTGTGATAATTACTATCAATATTGTATAAAGCCGAAGACACTTATTTTATTTTATTTTAATAAACTCATGCATTTTTCTAGTAAAGGATGTTGTGAAAACTTTATTGTCTTTTCCATGCGTAATTATAACTATGAGTATAAACGGAAATGACATGTGCCGCATGTGATGTTCCAAGGAGTCACATAATCCCCAACACTCGAATTAGGGTCCATTAAGGCAGTGCTTGAGTCTATGATGCTCAAGCTCTATTCGACGGCACTTAGGCTCGGGTCCACAAAGATTGTGTGTCAATCCTCAATGCTCGAGCTCGGCTCGTTAGTTAATAAAACATTTGTTCTTATAAAAATAATTCTTTTTAAAAATCTATTTTTTATATTTATTTATTTTCTTTCTTTTTCTTTTTCCTTCTTCTCGGCTGGTTGCCGACCATGATGACGATCGCGCCTGAGAACAAGCAACGGATGAGCTAGCCCAAGGCCAAGAAGACTTGAGATTGCTGATTTGGCAAGCTTGAAGTTGGTTGATCAAGTGACGTTAAAGCTCCCTAGCGTTGGGCAAGCTCGAGTTTCGCCTCATGGCTAGTCGCCAACTACCACCGTGGCCAGCCATCAGTTGAGGAAGAAGAAAAAAGAGAGAGAAAATAACTAAAAATCTGAATATTTTGGTATTTTCTATAAGGAAATCAAATTGGATTTTCCATATTAAATGACAAAAAATATTTTCTAGTTTATTTTTAGGACTTAACCAAATATTGGTAAGGACTTATTGTAAAATATTATTCAAATACGTTATATTTTTTGCGAAACAAACTGTACGTAAATTTTTAGATTTGATAATTGTCCATGTTAATTAGGTACACATTATCTGACTCTTTGTTTCGTTGCTGAACTTATGCTAATCTCTAGATGAAGCTTGACTAGTCTCGATAGGCGGCTTGACTTTTGCGCTTCCCTTTTTTTAACCCAAAACACTCAAAACTTTCTTGATATACGACTTTCGACATGCAGAGTTACAATCACTTTCAATATAATTTATCTGAAAATTGTATAGTGGGCCATCCGAGAAAGATGAGGGCAACTGGTCCCCCTAGAAATTGTCAGGACGTGGAACTCTTGACATGAATTGAAATGACTTTTGTTAAGAGTTAACTAGTCAAGATCCATGTCCGTCACATCGGGCCCCTCCAATCGGACTCCCCGACGAAAAGAATCACGGACACGTGGCCGGATCTAGATCTAGAAAGTCACAGATTTGACTTGTCTATCGTTGTCACTATCCTTTTGCAATGATTTTTTTAGACCCGTCTAGCTATCGTGAGTTCCTCTAACATACTAATTGTGTGGATATGGTGAACTTGGGACTTTTATAATCTGTCCATATAAAAAATTTAAAAAGGGCAAATGCCGCCTCTCATTGTGGAACTCCACCCACATTTCTTGCAAACTTTCAAACATTAGTTCTAGGTCCTACATTTCAATTGAGCCTTGTCTAGTAAAATATCAAAGTACTCTAGAGAAAAATTTAAAAAAAATTGTAAGAAAAAGAAATAAAGAAAATGATTCAGCCCTATAATAACCCTGGTAGGAACGACGTAGTTAATTAGAGCATCAAGAAATCATAGGTCGCTTGTTTAGTTCTCACAACTTACTTATAAATTGCTTTAGAAGTGCAAATTTAATTGATTTATGAGCTTGCACGATATTTTATGAGTTTCTAAATAACCAACTTTCGTATTCATGCTACCCACTCGGCTGTGAACGCGTTGGTTCGGGCGTTTCCCTCTCTTCTGATTGGAGGGAGTTCGAGTCACCACGGTCGAATTTGCGCGACTTAAGTGCGGCGCCGTGGGAGGTGGGTCCCCACGCTAGCGTCGCCTCGGGTTTACGTTGCCAACTGCCGGCTGTATAGCAGTTCCTGAGTCATTAAAAAAAAAATTGTATTCATGCTTGTAGATTGTAATAAAATAATCGGATGTCATGGGCAATTGAGAGTGACACTGCTTTCGCCTTTTTTTTTAATATGTGAAGTGCTGTTCTGTTTTTGTTTTCGTCACCCTCCCACTTGTGCCATATTTGTTAGGTCTCCTCGCCAAGAGTTCGTCACTTAATTAAATACAACAATACCTTCATGGACCACTCTTCATAAAGGCGCGGATTGGACGGCCGGTGACCGAGATAGCAGCCTCCGCCCTTCCCTCGGTCTTGCCCTTTGCATAACTTTTAGAAAACATGCGTGATTAGACAATCAATAGTGACTTAATTCTGACCCGTATCAATGTTACCCGATTAGCATCTCTTAGTAAATGTAAATATTGTACGCCGACGACAACATTTTGAAGAATT
Organism: Eucalyptus virginea; assembly: GCA_014182375.1. Classification (NCBI taxonomy): domain Eukaryota; kingdom Viridiplantae; phylum Streptophyta; class Magnoliopsida; order Myrtales; family Myrtaceae; genus Eucalyptus; species Eucalyptus virginea. The sequence goes on from CM024521.1 coordinate 2,352,718, forward strand.
TACAATTGATGTACTTTTATATAATATGGTTAATGTCATGAAAAATTTTAGACTGGTATATTTGCGATAAACTTATTCCAAACTAATTTTTTGACCACAAAAATTGTAAACTAACACATTTATAATAAATCTACCTCAAACTAATTTTTTTACTATTAAAAGTCTCAAACTGATATAACAAATTTACTCTTTACTAACTAGTGTTAAATTATATTAATATTATGAAAAATCGCAAACTATTATGACAAATAAAAGATAAAATCCTAAATCGGTACACTTGTCAACTATCATATGTCATTCAATTAGTAATTTGACAGTAAAATTTAACAGAAATTAATAGATGGTTAATTTGTCATAGATGTATCAGTATAAGATTTTTGGTAGAAAATGTAGGAGTTTTTCATGGTATTAAACTCTATTTCATATGATCAAAAGTCCTAATTTCTACTATTTTTGTCGGCCTAATACCTTATAAAACCTCCGACTTCAACTCTTATCCTAATTCTATCTTTTTTCTTATAAGACCTCTAACTTTAGATCCTGTCCCAATTCTACCATAATTATTCTTTTTATAGAAAACCCCATGTTTTAGTTCTAGTCCCAATCTTATCTAAACACTTGTTGTCTCATAAAATCCCTCAAATTTAGGTCTAGTACCAATTCCACCATAAACTTTGTTTTGTCTTATAAAAAGAATCCTCGCTTTAGTTCCAATTTCATTTTCACTCTATTTTTTTTTATCTCATAAAAGATTACCAACTTTTACTTGAGTCCCGAATCCACTCTCCATTAACCCTCCATCAAAATCGCCCTTAGTGATATTGTGCTCGGTTTTTGATCTCTTGTGCTTGGAAATAGTCCATCTCTCTCGAACAACTTGTGCTTGGGAGTTTTCCATCTCTTGATGTCAGCAAGAAATTTTACATGAAGGGTTAATGGTGGTAGATATGTGATTCAAGTAAAAATTTATAATTTTTTCATGAGACCGTAAAAATTTTACGGTAAAATTGAGAGTGGACAAGTTTTTCATAAGACAAGAAAATGTTTAAGGTAGAATTGGTATATTACTTAAAATTGAGGATTTTTTATGGGATAAAAAAAGTTAATGATTGAATTGTGAATGCCTATAAAATTAGTGATTTTTTTATGAGATAAAAGGTTAAATTAAGAAAAAAATAAAGTTGGAGGGTTTTTTTTTAGGGTATTAGACCTATTTTTGTTAATCATATGACATCAACATTATTTTTTATTTTAGTTTTTTTTTTCAATTGGCTGTTTGATCGATTCTATTCTATTTTGATTCTAATTCTTCCTTTCGAATTTTTGTCTTTAACTCATTTCAGGCGTGAGAATTAAAATCACATTTGATACTAAATTGTCCTAAGTAGAGATTCGAAACCGCACCTCTTGTTCTCATGTGGGAAGAGTTGCTTTCTCGCTTTACATGAATAGAAAGAGTGATCAGCGACACATATCATTAGTTCAATTGACGTGAGCACGTGCGTCCTCCCACGGGAAGGGTCGTCACTAGGGGTTGAATTGACGTAAGCACGTGCGTCTTCGTAGCTACTGCCGCTCCCCTCCTACTCTTCGTAGCTACCGCCGCTCCCCTCCTATAAATCTCGGCTCGCCCGACGCCTTCGCCATCCTCTCGGTGCATTGCAGGGAACGAGCGAGCTCGAGCTAGACGACGGCAATGGCGGCATCGACGACGACGGTGAGGAGGATCAAGCTGGGGTCGCAGGGCCTCGAGGTGACGGCGCAGGGGCTGGGCTGCATGGGTATGTCCGCCTTCTACGGCCCTCCCAAGTCCGACACCGACATGATCGCCCTCATCCACCACGCCGTCTGCTCCGGCGTCACCTTCCTCGACACCTCCGACATCTACGGCCCCCACACCAACGAAATCCTCCTCGGAAAGGTCGGTTCTCTCGGTCTCTCTTTTGCCTCCGCATGAATTATACGTGCTTATAGTGTTACGGAATTTAGCTTCATCGAGCAGTGTGCTCCGATCCTGCGCCTTGGTGCTCCGATCCTGCGCCTTGGTTTTCTGATTTCGGGGTTGATTTTGAGCAGGCGCTGAAGGGAGGGGTGAGGCAGAAGGTGGAATTGGCGACCAAGTTCGGAATGAACTTCGCGGACGGGAAGAGGGAGATCCGGGGCGATCCGGCGTACGTGAGGGCTGCTTGCGAGGCCAGCTTGAAGCGGCTCGACATCGATTGCATCGACCTCTACTACCAACATCGCATCGACACTCGCGTCCCCATCGAAGTCACTGTATGGATCCCTCATCAAACCTTTACCTCTCTTAAGACATTCTCCGAGTGATCAGTTGCTAAATTAGATTGGTGTTGATGATGCATCATCATCAAGATATCGTTAAATGAGACTTGAGTTCAGATGATAACAGAGTTCAAGATGCGGCACGGTGTTGTTCAAGGGATTGTGGAATTTAGTAGTTTATATGGCTTGAGTTTTTGTTTTATGGGTCAACAAGCATGAAAATTATTTGAATTCTTTATTTGAGATGAAAGTGCTCCAGGGTTCATCCTGATTTATATCTGAGAATCACATTTGAAGTTGTTCCTGGACTTTCTGCGGAGACATTTGGTTCTTGACATGTCATTGTGAAATATGACAAGTACTTGGAATACTTCTTTAATTTGCCCTCTTCTGTGATAGATTAGAGAGAGCCGCCTCCATTAATGCAATACCTTGCGACTTTCTTGTTGCATTGAGATGCATAAAAATTGACTATTTTTGCTGGGGCTACCTAATCAAATTGTAATGTTTGAGAAGTCAGGGAACACAAACTATTCAGGCATCAGGACACAAGAAAAACTAATGATGTTCAATAATTTCTGGATCTTAACACGTAAGATCTTGACGATTTTTGTTTTGTCATGGTAATATGCACAGATTGGAGAGCTAAAGAAGCTCGTTGAAGAGGGTAAGATTAAGTACATTGGTTTATCCGAGGCCTCTGCGTCAACAATCAGAAGAGCACATGCTGTTCATCCCATCACGGCGGTGCAATTGGAGTGGTCGCTGTGGTCAAGAGATGTGGAGGCAGAGATCATTCCCACGTGCAGGTAGAATATCACTGTTAATTTGTTTATGCAGTAACATCTTTCTTCTGACTCTGCTCTTCCTTGAAAATGTTGACTAGGGAGCTTGGTATTGGAATTGTTGCCTACAGTCCTCTTGGACGGGGATTCTTTTCTGTTGGCTCCAAGTTGGTGGAGAATCTCTCCAAGGATGACTTCAGACAGGTCTGTTTCTGCTGGTTAACATAATTAGATGCTCACAGTGACTGTCATTCCCATTGAAGTGCTGGAAACCTGTTCTTATGCTATAAAGAAAAAAGTATCTGGATGGTATGAATAAAACTTTATTACACAAACGCTTCATATTCTTATTCAATCCAGCACTCGCCAGTCATCCCACCTCTCGTGATTCTAGATAAATTTAAAAATCACAAGTAATGGCTTTAATGAGCCTGAAAGGGGCAGTTTCCCGGATTCTCGTGCTTTTGGGAATGAATAAATATAGGTTTATTTGTAAGTTGCTCCGTTTCCCAGCTTTCCCACCATTTGCTAATCACTATCCTTTCCCCACTTTCCACCCACCCTTTTTCTCTCATATCTCTTCACAAGATTAGCAATATTTGCTCAAAATAACCGACACCAGTATCGGGCCTTGGCCTCCGTCGTGTTCGTTTTTTTTTCTCATCTTTCTTCACAAGATAAATTATATCTTGACACAACCATTTCTTGAGTGAGGACTCCCTAACACCCTTCTTATGAGAGTTTTGGGATCAATTTCCCATCTGACATAAAGTCAATTGTGTATTACTCCCGGCCATTAGTGTTTGAGTAGCGATAGTGCTGGGCAAGTGAAGTAGCTATTTTTCTTTGTAGCTAAAAGAGCTTTGCGTCTGATAACATTCTTCTACACGTCATCTACCTTTTGTGATTTTTTTTTCTTATGTGTGACTAATGTTATCATCACACATACAAAACTTAGATTGTCGAGTTTGTTTCTGTTTTCACATCCTACATCAAACCCATCAGTCTTGTGTGGTAGTTGCTATATCACTTCGCTCGATGTTTCTAATGCTTATGATTTGGGGCTAGATATTTTAATCATTCCAAGATAATCTATAACTGATCATGCTTTTCCAGGTACACAACAATTGTGCACTTCTAAATGCTTATTATGTCAAGTAACAAGGCAATCTGTTGGCGTGCAATGCGATCACTTTTACACCTGTTGCTGTAGAATTTGGCCTTAAAAGGAAAATGATAGTTGCTCATATGCTTTCTGCTGAGACATTGCTCTATGTTGTGCAGTACCTACCAAGGTTCCGGCCAGAGAACTTGGCTCACAACACGAAGTTATTCGACCGAGTGAATGAAATTGCACAAAGAAAGGGATGCACCCCATCGCAGTTAGCCCTCGCCTGGGTACACCACCAGGGTGATGATGTTTGCCCAATTCCCGGCACGACCAAGATTGAGAATTTCAACCAGAACATTGGAGCTCTGTCAGTGAAGCTTACACCGGAAGAGATGGCGGAGCTCGAATCGATTGCTTCTGTGGACAATGTCAAGGGTGGCAGGTACGATGGAAACCTCTCTACATGGGAAAACTCCGACACTCCACCCCTTTCTTCTTGGAAACCTGCCTAGAAACATGTCTACTTCTGTTGCTGCGTCTTTGATATGCAGAGTTTGTGCATTTGCCGCTGAAGTAATTTGAGGCTATGTTGTGTGGCTGTTATAAGTATGTGTAATAAGAGTGACTGTTTTCGTTTTGTACAACATGTGACATTCACTATGAGAAGATTATGGATATGTACTAAGCTTACTGGGGAAAGATCACTCGATAAACACGAGAGCGAGTTGAATACGAACTGAGCCTGCCGTGCCGACTTTATCAGGGTGACTTTTAGAATCTGAGAAATCGGGATTTTGAAGAATTCAAACTCAGTCGTACATACTAAGTGACGCTTTATTCTCCTCCAACCATGAGTTCAATACTAACACCGTGTGCAACATACTCTTAAGACTGGATGCTACACATAGATACAATGCTTCGTTTTGTGTTTGGTTTGGTAGCGAAGTAAAGGAACAGTAAAATGTTACCGGATGTTCTCACGAAAACGAAGTTTGGGATAAAATGCTGGCGCGGTTGATATGAGTGTCGGGGAAATTGAAGGTTTCTTGTTCAAGTTTCACCACCTACGGTTCATGAGCTTTTATGTAGCTCGATACCTTTGCTCATGCCTCTGCATTATTATAAAACAGTCGGAGATATTGTGCAAGTTTCCTAAAATTAAAAACGACAATTCTATTGTTTTTTATTTGGAGTTAGAGTGGAGCAATGTCGTTTTGTTTTGGTTTAGGAAAATAACGCAAATAGTCATTGAACTTTGGTCCAATGTGTTATGTTCTTACTGAACTTTAATTTATTTAGTATGATTGTTGAACTTTTTATACATGTTTAATTTAGATCCTAGGCTAGATAAATTCAATGATGCTGTGTTTGGTCGTTTGAACATCTTTGCTATATGGGATAATGATAGGATAAAAATCCCATCTAATATTTCTTGACGTTTGGATATAACATGATTCAAATAAAATTTTTTTAAATGAGTGTTTGATTTGTATAATTAAAAATAAAAATAAACCATGGAAGTCATAAATACTATTCATCCTTTCACAATCTTCATCCATATCAAACACCCCCGTTCCATGTGACTTCAAGGACTCTCGCTCCTTCTGCAACACCCCTTTCGCTGCCCTTGATCAACTTGATGGATTACGCTCGCTCTACCTTTGACTTCGCCACATTGAGAGGCCCTTGGGTTTGAGTTCTCCGCTGGTCTAGCCATCTTTACTTTCAACGCCTTTTCCTGCGATGAATCCATCCCCTTCGACGAGTGCGAATACTGCGTTGATTCCCTGTTACCGTGCCCCGACTTGTTCAGTCGCTTCAACAGCTTCCCCCGAGACAGCGTGCGGATCCGGTTTATGAGTGGTAGCACCATCGGTACTAATCGCTCCGAGTGACGTGGTTGAGGGGCTCTATCACCTTGGCTGCCGCCTCTTTCGGATCATCTTCTTCACAGAGAAGATGTCCAGCTTTGATCGGGATCACAAAGTTCCCTACTAAAATGGAGTTAAGTGACATAAGAAAGAGGCAGGGCTGACGAGCTCCGACGCCACTTTTCCGAGGCAGCCAAAGGTGGTAAGCAGCTTGTCACTGGTAGGAGGAACGGTGGCCCTTAGAGTTTGCTCAGGTCGTTGTGGCGATGGCTTCTCTAGGTATCTTGGCGATACTCATGCTCTAAGTTTGTGGTGGTCATTTTAGCGAGAAAAATTGGAACAAGAGAGAGATTATGGTGGCACTGGTCAAAAGTGAGGATAAGCCATCAACAAGCGCAGGAGTGGGGGAAAAACTTGTATCCCTTATTTTTTCAATTTTCCAAATTTTACATATCCTATCTGGATCTATATCACTTTCTAGATGGGATTTTTTATCCGGACTATATTCGAATTTCACTAACATTGGGACTTCTAGAGTGCCAAAAGTTGGCACAAAAGGCACAAAAGGACACTTAAGTGTTAAAAGCTACGAAAGTGACACTTAAGTGCCAAAATCGGAGCAAAATAGATCACTTAAATGCCAATCCAGCCAAAATGCGACATGGCGATTTTCCAAATAAGCAAGTGCAAAACGGTGTCGTTTTGGTGCGACATGGAAAAAATTAATATAAAAATTAATTAAATGAAATTTAAAAATAAATTTAATTAAAACATTTAAAAATAAAAAAAAATTAAAAAAGGAGAGAGGCGGTTGAGGGCCGAGCCCTCACCGCCACCGCCGGGAAGGGTCGGCGACGAGAGGGGGAGGGTCGGCCCGGGGTTGTCGGGCCTTGGGCCGGGGGTCGGCAACCTTGGCCGACCGGCGGCAAGGGCCCGCAAGCCCTCGCCTTGTTTTGGGGCGAGGGTCGTGGCCCTCGCCCTGGGGTGGGCCAAGGGCCGTCGACCCTCGCCGGATCTGGGTGAGGGTCGCAACCCTTGCCAAATCTGGGTGAGGGCTTGTAAGCCCTCGCCGCCGGTTGACCAGGGTCGCCGGCCCCTGGCTAGGGCTCGGCGACCTCGGTCGATCCTCCCCCCTTCGTCGACGGCCCTTCCCGGTGGTGGCGTGATGGCTCAACCCTCGTCGCCTCTCTCTCTCTCTCTCTTAATATAAATTTTTATAATTTTTATAATTTTTTAATATTTGTAGTTGCATTTTTAAATTTTTTAAATAAATTTAGTTTTAAATTAAATTTAATTAATTTTTATATTAATTTTTTTACCATATTAGCACCAAAACGACGTCGTATTTGCATTGTTTAGCTACGTCAGCGTGCAAAATGACGTTGTTTTGCACTTATTTAACCGGAAATTGCGCACGTTAGGGCCATGGTTTCGTTTGTAATAATATCCGTTCCATGTGCTTAGTAGGTGAATCCAGTGCCGAGAAGGTCTCTTCACATCATGACGGATCCATAAATACTAGAAGCACCTGTTTCTCTTGTTGCATCTCCATCTTCTTCAACCCCTTCAGATTTTCGTGTTTCAAATGCTTCTAAGATAGACTATCTTTATGAAGTCTTTCTTAGTGATGAAACCAAAATCTCTGAAACTCAACTTCCCCTGATGAACTCATATTCTGCTTTTGCTAAACCCACCTCATCCTTTTCTCCCATCTGCTCCATTCGCCAACTTATTCACCAAACTCCAAAGGAAGTAAAGGAGTACGTTCAATCCTCTAAGTTCGACCAACATCCCATTTCTGCCACTGAAAAGGAGTACTTTGTTACTCTCTAGATTCCTCCAGAGTTTTCTAGGCAATGGATTCAAAAAGGATATTCTCATGTCAATTATTGAGTTGTTCATCTTGCTCTTACTTTTCATGGTTGCAAGGACTTGCTAGTTGTGGCAATAATAGCGTTACTGGATACTAGATTTCTAGAGTACCAGCATACTTGTATCGATACTGTCCAAACCACTTTGAATGATGGAACAATCTTTGTGACTTTGTATCCAAATTTCAATATTGCTCTTTCAGATCCACAATTACTTTCCTTTTTGAAAGTCCAAGTTCAGCTCACTGGAGCACTTCAGACAGCTGATTCTGTTTCTGCAACACTGCACTACCAGATGGTTTATCAAGTGTAGAACCATGCTCTTGACTTGAATTTCCACAATGGAAATGAAGATACTTTATTCATCTCCATGCAAAATGATCATGCTTCCTGCATTCATGTTCCCAGACATATCCCAAAGGAAAAGTTGGCCAAGTTTCTTCTAGAGACTTGGATCACCAATTATGAAAAGTTACATCAGAATAACAAGCCTTTCTAATCTTCTGACTCTGAATTTGTCAGAAAGAAAGATGGAACTGTTTCTATCAAATTTGGTAAGGAAAATGAAGAAAGTCTTTCTATCTTCTAGACCCTCTTTATGATCGGACCATGTGTTCCTGAGTCAATTTCCGAGCCAGATCCAAAAAAGCTTGTTCAATACTTCAAAAGTGATGGACATCCTGTTCATTACTACAAAGATCAGTATGGTCACCGTTTCTGGGATCCTTTTTGTCAATGTTTTTATTGCATAAACTCTCCCGACGAGGTAGACCCATATGCAAGACCTCGACGGAAGTATAAGAAGCCAAAAGATCCTATGTACCAAAGGTACTTTAATAGAGATCCCTCCGTTGATACTCTTGATGAGTGTGTGATAAATTCTAGTTTATGGTTTCCTATACACCAACTCTACCACCAGAGTTCATTACTCCACCAATATTACCAAGTCCACCATCACCTCCTCCATCTTCTCCCTAAAAAAAAAAAAAAAAAAAAAAAAAAAACTAGCTCTTTCCCCATTTTATAAGCCAATCTTAAAGTGGGAGAAGAAACATTCCTACCCACTTGAGGCTTCAATAGAAACACCACCAAGTTCTTCCATAACCATGTTCCATGAGACAGACTTTCCCCGTTATGTCCGAGAAAGTTCCAAACTCTTGTTTCCTGCTCTAGAAGAATTCATCGATCCACAAGGTAGATATTGGCATGCCCTTAAGATACCCGCCTCCACTGATGTTGATGAACATGGAAGACAGAAAAGGACTCTTGTTGTTGAAGCTGTCCTAAATTGGCAATTGGAAACTCTTTTAGCATATAACAATGCGTTCAAAGCAATTGATTCCAAGATTGTAAATGTGCAACAAGATTTTCAAAATATGATGAAATCACCAAGAAGATGTTTTTAGATTTTCAAAAGAGGCTTCATGCCTTGGAATCTGGACAACATTTAGGGTATCATCATCTCAAAAGTCCTAAGGTGGAAATAGAGAAGCTCAAAAGGCAAATCTAGCTCCTTGAAGAAGGAAGATTCAATCCATTTCCGACTACTTTGCGGACAGAGAATCCCCCTCTTCCACTAGCCCATAATACGTCTATTTTGCTGCTATCATAGATGTTCCTGTCAGGCAAGATAAGACAAATGTGGCTGAAATGCGAAATCTTCTCAAAGAACTGGACCGAATAAGAAAAGAAAAGGGAAAAGAGAAGATGCCTAAAGAATCCCCGCTTGTCATAAGGGAAAAGCCAGATCAGTTGATGCTGTCGAATCCATTAGAATCTTTCCAAAGAGATTTGGGTAATCAGGAACCATAGCCTGATCCTGTTACTCAACAGCCTGATCTTATTACTCAATAGTCTAATCTTGTCATTTCAACAGATCAGATTCTATTTCCAGCAGAAGTAGCTTTTCCAAACATCTTTGATATTGAATCAGATTCAGTATCCCTCTCGTCCTCCTCATCCTTCTCAATCCCTACCATTGATTCCTTCCCTATTGTACTAGTAACTTCATCAATATTCATGTTCGATCCTCCAGACCAAGATATGTAATCAAACCATTTTGAACTAGAGGTTGTTCAGCCAAACAATCCCTCCTAGCACGTGTATTCAGCATCAAAACAGTTTTTATTTTTATTTTTATTATCGTTGATGACATTCCCTATCACAAATGGCTAGAAAGACTTGAAGAATTTCATACTTGGTTAAATGCCCAAGCCCTTACAAACCAGGATAAGTATGATGTCCTTTTTGCCCTTACAAACTAGGATAAGTATGATGTCCTTTTTGGTTTTGTCACAAGGTTTACGGTAGCCTCAAACATTGGTGGCAATTTGTGTTAGAACAAGACCAGTTTCAATTTTTACTCTCACCTGATTTTGGTTGTGCCATTATCCTTCTATATCATTTCTTTGTGGGAAAACCTTCTGACCTCTAAGAGCTTAAAATGAGAGAATTTTTCGAAAGAAGATGCCGCTCTCTCCAGAAAAAACATCTTGATAAACATTATCGAGAAATGCTTAAGCTTTTCTATGGTATTGGAGCTGATCCAAACTTAAAACACGTCTTCTTGACTTCCATCCCCAAAGAATTGTCTTAATAGGTGGACAGAACTTTTCTTAGCAAACAAGAAGGATTTAGGATATTCTGTTAGGAGAAATCCAACAAGAAATCTATTTGTGCCTTGAAGAATTGTGTATCAAATGCCAAATGATCTAGACTTATATCGACGATAACAGAGAACTTGATATAGCATGTTCTCGCCAGAAGCTAAAGATCAAATGCTCCAATCGAGACTGTGATGGTTCTTGCGGAAAATCTTCTAGAAAAAAAAAGCACTTCAAGAAACTCTGGATAAAGAAATCCAGGCATGGCTCTAAGCACTTCTGAAGAAAGAAGAAATGGTGATACCTACCCAAAAGGAAAGATCGCTCAGGCCACAAGAAGTCAAATCGATGCTTCATCTGCAATCAAAAAAGACATTTTGCCAAAAATTGTCCCCAAGCGAGAAAATGTCAAATTCATCTGATACATCATATAGATAATGAAACAGGTATTTCTCTTGAAAATGATGATATTGAATCTTTATTCTTTGATGATGAAGAACCATTTGAACAAACTCTTTGTGTCATCCCTTGTTACGAAACTTCCGGTGAAATTGATTTGGATTCAGATCTTGAATATATTTTTCACATATCTCTCACTTCTTCAGAACAAAGCACTAACATATTTTCAAGCCAAATTCATTGTCCCCATTTCCCTGTGAAAATCTTCACTTCAAAGTTTGCCAAGCCTATCACTGTCATTGCTCTCATAGATACTGGAGCAAGTTCTTCAATCTTGAACACCAAAGTTTTTCCTGAAGAATATTGGACTTCCTGTGTTTGATATTTCAATTCTACCTTAGGAGATACTTTTTCTACAAATGTAAGAACTACCCCAATAACCATCCAATTTTTTCCACAGTGTTCCATAACCACAAAAATCTTTGGTTCCAGTCTTCTCAACAAGGATTTGGTCATTGGCTAGGATATCATGACTCAAATTTCTTAGCTTCGTATCATTCTTGGAAAATGTCTTAAGTATAAGGGCCAATTCTCTGAATTCATCAATATCCAAAGACTTTTTTCCATCCAAATGAGCTTGCTAGACCCCATCATGCAAAAGTTGTTAGAATCATGTTCGGAATTTCATTATGAATTTGCTCAAAAATGTTCTCACCCTCTATAGGAAAATCCAAAGTTTTTTGTTTGCATTCCTTAAAAAAAAAATGAGGATATCAATTCAATCAAGGCGAGTCACATGGGAATGAAGTCAGAACACCTGGTTTTAGCTCAAAGGGAATACTCGGAACTATTGCAGCAATGCCTTATTGAAATCTCCAATTCTCAATAGGCTTGTGAAGCTTTTTATGTCAACAAGCGTGCCGAAAGAAACAGAGGAAATATGAGACTGGTAATTAACTATTAGCCTCTTAACCTTTTTTTTTTCCAAGATGATAAATTCCCTTTACCCTCCAGAAATTTCCTCTTTACTGGATTATCCAAAGCCCACATCTACTCTAAATTCGATCTCAAAGCCGGATTTTGGCAATTGGGCATCCATCCTGAAAACAGACCCAAGATAGGGTTTTGTATCCTGAACCAACATTTTCAATGTAAAGTTCTTTCTTTTGGTCTAAAGGTGGTACCATCTCTATTCCAAAAGGCCATATGTCGAATTTTCCAACTAATCATATCAAATGTAGCAGTATACATCGACGGGATCCTGCTCTATAGTCTTAATGAGCAGTCACATTGCCAACTTCTTGAACAGTTTGCAGAAATTGTGAAAAAGCATGGGATCATGCTTTCTCAAAGAAAGATGAACATTGTCCAGACAGAAATTGAATTTCTTGGTATGCACCTTAACAAATGTACGTATTATCTAGGGTCACATATTGCTCAAGAATTGTTGAAATTTCCTGAGGAAAATTTCACAACAAAGCAAGTTCAGCAATTTCTTGGAATAATTAATTATCTCAGAGACTTCGTTCCAAACATTGCAAAACTACTGATTCCATTGAAATCGATGCTGAAAAAGAATCCCCCACCTTGGAGAAAATCTCAGACTAAAGTAGTCGTTGAACTTAAGGAGATTATGCAGACTCTTCCTCCGTTACAAATCCCATCAATAAGGAAGAGAATTCTCTAGACTGATGCTAGTAATGAATATTGGGCAGCCATCCTGTTTGAAGAAGTTGATGGTAAGAGACATTTGTGTGCCTACAAAAGTGGAAAATTTTCCCAAGCTGAAATGCATTATCATTCCACTTTCAAAGAAATCTTGGCGATGAAAAATGAAATAAAAAAGTTCGAATTCCATCTCATTACCCATCACTTCCTGGTCGAATTGGATATCCTCAGATGACTAAGTTCAAACAGAAGCAAGTTCCAAATTCTCAATTGCTTCAATGGGCTGAATGGTTTTCAAAATACTCTTTTGAAACCAAACATATTGCCGGAAAGAAGAATGTGCTTGCTGACTTCTTGTCAAGACCAAAAGCATCAGAAGAAATCAACGTGTACATCATGAGGCATGCTTTTCATACTCTTCATAACAATGAGAAGTATAAGATTGAAAGAATACGAGACTAGCCAAGCTGGTGATATTACTAGGAGATTGTGGAACAAATCCAGAATGACAGCCTTATTGAAAAGTTGGATAATCTCATGTGGCAATTCCACACAGATCTATTCAGACTTAATGGAGGTTCAATTCTTTATCATTTTGGATTAAATTCGGGCTATCCGTTTATACATCCTTTAATTTGAAAGGAAGATGATTTCCCTGACCAACTTCGATGGTTATTACAGTATTTAACCGATAAGTACTTAATAATTATTGAAATTCCAACCAGAAGATTCATTACCAACCTCACTAGGATATTTGGATTCGGCAGAGGAAACATTGAAAAAGAGAGTGACAGAAATCTCATAAATTTCCTTAATTGGTTTTATCCCCCTACTCACTGGAAATACCTCTTGCAGAAAGAGTTGAGAACCACACAACTAAACCCTAAGGTCCATACTATTTTGTTTTTTCAACGACCATGTGCTTTTGTCACAAATAATGGTAGCAGTACCAATGCCCCCCAAATTATAGGTACCACATCCTATAAACCTCAACCACATAGTGCAGAAGCTCGAATTCACAAATCTTATTTAGGACCCGTTGGTTGCTGAGAGCACCAGTACCGAAAACTCCAAAGGATTTTGTACTAGAAAAATAAAACAATTCCTAAAGATGCATGAAACTATAATGTATCCACTGTATGGGATCATTATAGTCTCACACCAAAAGTCAAGGAAGTGCTCGAAGAATTCAGACAAGCTACATCATCACAAGAGCACGAAATGGCAGACATAGATAACATTGCACAGTCCTCTTAAGACCCCTGTGCCAAATAGGGAGGTCCTCTTTCCCAAGACCCCTTTGCCAAATAGGGAGGTCCTCTTTCCCAAGACCCCTATGACCAAGTAACTTTGTTCTTATCTCAAAGCATGGACATATCCTACTATACTCAGCCATCCAATTGGCCTCAGCCAAGTATTCCTGCCAACACTACAGGCTCCTCCTAGAATCAAGTGAAAGCATTCTCGTTAAACCAAATTCTCTCACCAGATTCACTTGCAGGACTTGAGCAAAAATATAAAGAACAGCTTGTGGCAATGCATAGTTCGGACGACTCAAACTATGACTATAATGCTCACGACGAACGAGACTACTAATCGTACAAGTCATTATAGCAAGTTACTATTCACTTTCACTGTAGCAGTAGGCGAGGGAAATCACTATTTACTGTTACTGTTCATATCGTGCGAATAATTCCCTATCGGAAGTTTCCGGTGCCTCTGTTTGTTTCAGGACTCGTGAGTATGGTCCTTATTTGTGTGTGACTTCTTATTGCCTATAAAAGGCAAAGATGATGTAATGTGTTAGGCAGAGTTCCTTGAAGTAAAGTGAGTGTTTTGTGTAAAACTCTCTATGGCTTTCTAAACTTCTCTTCTTCTCCAGCCTAGTAGGATCCTCTGAAAAATGTAGCTCAGATAGTTAGAAATGTAACCATTCTGGTTCTATCTTAGCGTCTCTAGGCTTTGAACTAAAGAGAAGAGTGGTTTTCTGCTAAAAGGCTGTTCCTGAAGGGCTTGAACGGAAGAGGTTCGCCTATTGTGGGGTATGCCAACTTTTGGCACTTGAAGTGATCTTTTGCCGAATTTCACGTTACTTTATACCGAATATGATCAAACTTTTAATCTCAAAGTTTTATCTAACCCATCAAAGGCAGTCTTATGAGATAAGATGAATGATATAATCTATGAATTAGATCAAACATTTATTAAAAGTTTAAGAATGATATTTCATTTTTTGATTGTTAGGATGCACGAGTAAGTTATGTTAAAACAATCCCACAATATATTGATAGCTTTGAAATAAGGCTTTCTCTTGGTGATGACAAAGATCCATATGGAGAAATTAATGGGAGGGTTTATTTGGCCTAACTAAATGGGAGGCTATATCAGTGGGAGGTTTTTCATTGTAACATTGTGCTTAGTATTTGTATTTTAGTAAAAGGATTTTGTTAGCATAATATTTTCTGAGTTATTGTGAGAATAACAACTTATTATGAGTTACAACATTTTCTCTTTCTTTTTTTCTTCACTTCCTTCTCCTTCCTCCATCCAGTCATCACTAGTGATCGGCAAGAGGTAAGGTCGGTGAGGGACCTCGCTGGTCTCGAGGAAGCTTGACCATGGTTGAGCAACCTTGCTCGTGGCTAGGTGACCTTGCCTAGGCAGCCAACTGGGCTAGTGAGGGTCGACCCTCAACGGCCATGGGTGAGGACAAAGGCCACTAGTTGGGCTTGCGAGGCTCGCCCTAGTTGAATTTGGCGAGAGTTGAGTCTCATTGGCCATGGGCAAGGTCAAAGGCCGCAACCTCACATGGTCTTTGGCGAGGCTTGCCAAAGGTTGGGCAAGGCTCACTGTCGTTGGACTGACGAGGGTTGAGCCTCATCGGCCATGGGCGAGATCGCAACTTGCCCATGGCCGGCGAGGCTCGCCTAGGCCAAAGGCAAGCGGAGCCTTGCCTAACCATGGCGAGGGTGGCCTCACCATCGTTGGGTGAGGCTCGCCCTTGCTAGTGGCGTGTGGGTGTAAGCCTTGCCATTAGTTGGTGAGGTCGATCTTGCTGGCTTGAATAAAATAAAATATTATTAAAAGATTATCCACATCAATATTAGCTGGACAAGCGGTGCTGGTCGGCCAAAATTGCTAGATGAATTGAATTGTATAATTGTAAAATGTTTAGGGTTGAATTGGCTAAAAAAAAGATTCTGAATTAGAAAAATTACAATAAATTCATGATTGTTTTGGTACATCCTCCTTATATGGGAAGGGTCGTGACTCGGGCTTCAATTGACGTAAGCACGTGCGTGTTCATAGCCACTACCGCTCCCCTCCTACTCTTCGTAGCTTCTGCTACTCCCCTCCTATAAATATCGGCTCGCCCGACGCCTTCGCTATCGTGTTGGTGTAGTGCAGGGAACGAGCGAGCTCGAGCTAGACGACGGCAATGGCGGCATCGACGACGACGGTGAGGAGGATCAAGCTGGGGTCGCAGGGCCTCGAGGTGTCGGCGCAGGGGCTAGGCTGCATGGGCATGTCCGCCTTCTACGGGCCACCCAAGTCGGAGCCCGACATGATCGCCCTCATCCACCACGCCGTCGGCTCCGGTGTCACCTTCCTCGACACCTCCGACAGCTACGGCCCCCACACCAACGAAATCCTCCTCGGAAAGGTCGGTTCTCTCAGTCTCTGTTTTGCCTCCGCATGAACTATATGTGCTTATAGTGTTAGGAACTTAACTTCATCGAGCAGAGTGCTCTGATCCTGCGCCTTGGTTTTCTGATTTCGGGGTTGATTTTGAGCAGGCACTGAAGGGAGGGGTGAGGCAGAAGGTGGAATTGGCGACCAAGTTCGGAATCAGCTTCGCGGACGGGAAGAGGGAGGTCCAGGGCGATCCGGCGTACGTGAGGGCGGCTTGCGAGGCCAGCTTGAAGCGGCTCGACATCGATTGCATCGACCTCTACTACCAACATCGCATCGACACTCGCGTCCCCATCGAAGTCACTGTATGGATCCCCCATCAAACTTTCACCTCTTGAGACTTTCTCCGAGCCATATGATTAGTTGCTAAATTAGATTGGTGTTGACGATGCATCGTCATGTGTTACAACTTTGTTGAATTTTGTTAAATGACACTTAAGTTCAGCTGATAGCAGAGTTCAAGATGCGGCACGGTGTTGTTCAAGGGGTTGTGGAATTTAGTAGTTTAGTGGCTTGAGTTTTCGTTTTGTGGGCATCTTTTACAAGTTAAGGGTCAACAAGCATGAAAATCATTCGAAATCTTCCTTTGAGATGAAAGTGCCCCGGGGTTCATCCTGAACTTTTTTTTTTTTTTTGAAAGTAAGTAATTGTATTGAGCTTTGCCAACTATACAAGATGAAATCTTGGCACCAAAACTTGCACTCAGAATGACATGATGTCAAGGTGAGTGGAAGGGTGCCGAGATGAAAAACAGCAAGCAACAAACGGTAACAGCCACCACACAGCAAAGAAGAGCCAAACAATGGCCACCACTAGCAACCGAAGCAAAAAACAAAAGGCAACTGAGGGATCAAACGTACGCAGCCAGATCACCCCAAGCACCAAACCAAAGAGGGAAAGGCACAGTTCAGGCGTCCCAGTTGAGAGAAGCTGCGGCCGGCACGAACCAGGGGAAGAGGAATCTTCAGTGAAACAGCCAACCCCAAGGACCTTGGCGGTAGCTCAGCACAAGAATGTCCACCCCAGAAGGGTATCCAGTTTGAAGGAGACGGACGATGGAACGGCCATTCTCAAGGATCGAACCCGCTGCTGAAATAGCAGCTACACGGAAATCAGCTTCGTAGATTCGGTCAAGAATCACCTGAAGAGAAAACAATCGGATCAATGCCCCAGGCATGCTGGAGTATCCTGTTCCTCACGGTACTGTCGACATTCCTGAAAGTTAGAGCCTTATCTCGGACAACCTTAAGGAGATGGTTCTTCAGGGCCGGGATCATAGGAGTTAGCTCTCTAAACAAAATATCATTCCTGTTCTTCCGTATAATGTGACAGGGCTCCAAGGGGTTCATCCTGAATTTATATACAGGAATCACATATAAAGTTGTTCCTGGACTTTATGCGGAGACATTTGATTCTTGACATATTGTGAAATATGACAAGTACTTGGAATACTTCTTTTATTTGCTCTCTTCTGTGAGAGATTCAGGAAATCTACCTCCGTTAACTCAATACCTTGTGACTTTTTTGTTGCATTGAGATGCATGATAATTGAGGGACCTAGACACATAAAAAGCTGATGCCATGCATAATTTTCTGGATCTTAACATGTAAGATCTTGATTTTGTTGTTTTGTCACGTGAATATGCACAGATCGGAGAGCTAAAGAAGCTCGTGGAAGAGGGTAAGATAAAGTACATCAGTTTATCCGAGGCCTCTGCATCAACAACAGAAGAGCACATGCTGTTCATCCCATCACAGCGGTGCAATTGGAGTGGTCGCTTTGGTCAAGAGATGTGGAGGCAGAGATCGTTCCAACGTGCAGGTAGGATATCACTCTGTTAATTGTTTATGCAGCAACAACAGCTTCCTTCTGACTCTGCTTTTCCTTTAAAATGTTGACTAGGGAGCTTGGCATTGGAATTGTTGCCTACAGTCCTTTAGGACGAGGATTATTTTCTGTTGGCTCCAAGTTGGTGGAGAATCTCTCTAAGGATGACTACAGACAGGTCTGTTCCTGCTTGTCAAAATAATTAGATGCTTACAGTGACTGTCATTCTTATTGAAGTGCTGGAAACCTGTTCTTGTGGTATAAAGAAAAAGTATCTGGATGGGATGAATAAAACTTGGTGACATGAATGCTTCGTGTTCTTATATGTCTTTAATCCAGCACTCGCCAGACATCCCACCTCTCTTGATTCTAGATAAATGTAAAATCACAAGTAATGGCTATAATGAGCCTGAAAGAGGCAGTTTCCTGGATTCTCGTGCTTTTGGGAATGAATACATGTAGGTTTATTTGTAAGTTGCTCTGTTTCCCAGCCTTCCCACCATTTGCTAATCACTATCCTTTCCCCACTTTCCACCCACCCTTTTTCTCTCATCTTTCTTCACAAGATTAGCGATATTTCCTCAAACTAACTGACGCCAGTATCGGGCTTTGGCCCTCCGTCCTTTTCATTCTCATCTTTCTTCACAAGATAACCTATATCTTGACACAACCATTTCTTGAGTAAGGACTCCTAACACCCTTCTTATGAGAGTTTTGGATCAAGTTCCCATCTGACATAAAGCCAATTGTGTATTACTCCCCGCCATTAGCGTTTGACTAGCGATAGTGCTGGGCAAGTGAAGTAGCTATTTTTCTTTGTAGCTAAAAGAGCTCTGCGTCTGATAACATTCTTCTACACATCATCTACATTTCTGATTTTTTATTTTATGTGTGACTAATGGTATCATCACACGTACAAAACTTAGATTGTCGAGTTTGTTTCTGTTTTCACATCCTACATCAAACCCATCAGCCTTGTGTGGTAGTTGCTAGATCACTTCGCTTGACGTTTCTAATGCTTATGATTTGGAACAAGATATTTTAATCATTTCAAGATAATTTATAACTGATCATGCTTTTCCAGATACACAACGATTGCGCACTTCTAAATGCTTATTATGTCAAGTAACAAGACAATCCGATGGCATGCAATGCAACCACTTTTGCACTTGTTGCTGTAGAATTTAGCCTTAGAAGGAAAATGATAATTTCTCATATGCTCTCTGCTGAGACATTGCTCTATGTTATGCAGTATCTACCAAGGTTCCAGCCAGAGAACTTGGCTCACAACACGAAATTATTTGACCGAGTGAATGAAATTGCGCAAAGAAAGGGATGCACCCCATCGCAGTTAGCCCTCGCCTGGGTACACCACCAGGGTGATGACATTTGCCCGATTCCCGGCACAACCAAGATTGAGAATTTCAACCAGAACATTGGAGCTCTGTCAGTGAAGCTTACACCGGAAGAGATGGCCGAGCTTGAATCGATTGCTTCTGCGGACAATGTCAAGGGTGGCAGGTACGATGGAAGCATGTCTACATGGGAAAACTCCGACACTCCACCCCTTTCTTAATAAAATTATGTGTTTTTCTAGTAAGGGATGTGGTGAAAACTTTGTTGTCTTTTGCATGCGTAATTATAACTATGAGTATAAACGGAAAGGACATCTACAACATGTAACGTTCTAGGGCGTCACACAATCCTCAACACTCGAACTGAGGTCTATCAAGGTAGTGCTTGAGTCTATGATGCTCAAGCTCTAGTCAATAGCACTTAGGCTCGGGTCCACAAAGATCATGCGTTAGTCCTCAATGTTTGAGGTCGGCTCGTTAGTTAATAAAACGTTTGTTCTTATAAAAATAATTCTTTTTAAAAATCTATTTTTTATATTATTTATTTTCTTTCTTTTTCTTTTCCTTTTTCTCGGCTGGTTGCTGACCATGGCGACGATTGCGCCTGAGAACAAGCAACGGATGAGCTAGCCCAAGGCCAAGAAGACTTGAGATTGCTGATTTGGCAAGCTTGAAGCTGGTCGATCAAGTAATGCTGAAGCTCCCTAGCGTTGGGCAAGCTCGAGTTTCGCCCCGTGGCTAGTCACCAACTACCATCGTGGCTAGCGTTCGGTTGAGGAAGAAGAAAAAGAACAAAAAAAAAAAGAAAATAACTAAAAATCTGAATATTTTGGAATCTTCTATAGGGAAATCAAATCAGATTTTTCATATTAAACGACAAAAATATTTTCTAGTTTATTTTTAGGATTTAACCAAATACCTGGAAATGACTTCTTGTAAAATATTATTTAGATATGTCATATTTTTTGCGAAACAAACGGTACATAAATCTTTAGATTTGATAATTGTCCATGTTAATTAGGTACACATTATCTGTCTCTTTGTTTCGTTGCTGAATTGATGCTAATCTCTAGATGAAGCTTGACTAGTCTCAATAGGCGGCTTGGTTTTTGCGCTTCCTTTTTTTTAAACCCAAAACACTCAAAACTTTCGTGATATACGACTTTCGACATACAGAGTTACAATCACTTTCAATAATTTATCTGAAAATTGTATAGTGGGCCATCCGAGAAAGATGAGGGCAACTGGTCCCCCTAGAAATTGTCATGACGCGGAACTCTTGACATGAATTGAAATGACTTTTGTTAAAGAGTTTTTTTTTTTTTTGAACAGTACTTTTGTTAAGAGTTAACTAGTCAATATCGTGCCACATCTCTCCATTCATGTCCGCCACATCTCTCCATACATGTCCGCCACATCCGGCCCCTCCAATCGGACTCCCCGGCGAAAAGAATCGCAGACACGTGGCTGGATCTAGAAAGTCATAGGTTTGACTTGTCTATTGTTATCACTATCAGGGGTGTGCATGATTCAGGCGAGCGGTTCTGACCTAGAACCGGGAATTGCCCGCTAAGGACCGATTCCGAAAAATTGAAACCGGGATCCACCCGTTAGTTGCATGGATCTACTCGGGAACCGGACCACCGATCCGGTCCGATTCCTAGATAGATCCATGGAACTGATCTTGACGCGAAACAATTTTGGTTTTCAATAGAAAACGACTACATGACTTCTATAACAACAGCTAGAGAGGTTGCAGAAGGATATCATGATTGGCACTTACGATAATCGTGAGGAAATGATAGCAATTTTGGTTAAACTTATTTTCTATCATGGCTATCACGGGTCGAAATAAAATTTTGCAAGCAAATTCCGTGTCCTAGGCATTTTTTTTTTCTCTTAGGTATGATGCTTTAAAAACCCTCTATGTGATGCTTAGGAACCTTTGTTTGTGATGAAGCCTAAAGATTTATTCCTTGTTGTGGACTCGTTGTCCTACATCAAAATCTCTCAGTCAAACTTTTTTGCTTTGTTTTGGCAAGTCTGGATAAGGTATATTATAGAAGCTGCATTACGAGATATTCTTCCTCATTGTCTTTTTAGTTTAACTAAGCCCAAATTGTTTTGGCATTTTTCTAGGCATTTCATTATGGAATGATGATAAGAAGCGATCTTGACTTAATGCTTTTAGTTATTTGATTTGGATTTATTAATTAGTAATTTCATTTTTTAACATTAAAAATTAATATATTATTTTAATATAATCGGTTCGGTCTGGGTGGGCGGGTGGACGGATCCGCTTATGGAACCGGGAACCGGACTGGTACCCACCGGTTTCCATAAATTGAAATTGGGAACCGGACCGGTTCCCTCAAGAACCACTGGTTCTGGGTGGTTCCGGTTCGATTCTGAGCGGTCCGAGTGGGTTTCGGTTATTTTGCACAGAGAATTAAAAATTCGATTTTTTTAAAAATATTTTAAAAAGAATTATAAAAATTTTCATTAAATTTGTATTGCATAAAAATGTTTTAACAATACTTTTTTTTATAAAAAAATCATAAAAACGAGCTTTTTAAGGTTTAATTAATTTTTTTATGTTATAATTTTTAGTTATTCAAAGGTATGTTCACTTCAAATAAGAGAATCATGTGCATATTTTAATTCTTTATAAAATTTAAGGTTTTTTTAAAATTTTCTTATTTTATTTTATTTGCTATTTTTAATTTAATTTGAAGCTTTAATCTAATTAGCATATAATAGAAGTGGATTTTCCTAGAATATTAAGAGATTTTAGCAATACGGGTTGGGTCGGGTATGTGCCGGGTATATGTTGGATTGGATATTGGTCACTTGATTTACACTACATGAATATAGATTAGAATAAGTTAAATGGGTCAAATATGGGTTGATCCGTTTTCGACCCAGCCCAAATCCGCCGATCCGCTCATTTAATGGGTCTAGGTTGAATTGACGTAAGCACGTGCGTCTTCGTAGCTACTGCCGCTCCCCTCCTATAAATCTCGGCTCGCCCGACGCCTTAGCCATCGTCACGGTGCAGTGCAGGGAACGAGCGAGCTCGAGCTAGACGACGGCAATGGCAGCGTCGACGACGACGGTGAGGAGGATCAAGCTGGGGTCGCAGGGCATGGAGGTGTCGGCGCAGGGGCTGGGCTGCATGGGCATGTCCATCGGCTACGGCCCTCCCAAGCCCGACCCCGAAATGATCGCCCTCATCCACCACGCCGTCGGCTCCGGCGTCACCTTCCTCGACACCTCCGACATCTACGGCCCCCACACCAACGAAATCCTCCTCGGAAAGGTCGGTTCTCTCAGTCTCTCTTTTGCCTCCGCATGAATCATACGTGCTTATAGTGTTACGGAATTTAGCTTCATCGAGCAGGAGGATGCTCCGATCCTGCGCCTTGGTTTTCTGATTTCGGGGTTGATTTTGAGCAGGCACTGAAGGGAGGGGTGAGGCAGAAGGTGGAATTGGCGACCAAGTTCGGAGTCAGCTTCGCGGACGGGAAGAGGGAGATCCGGGGCGATCCGGCGTACGTGAGGGCTGCTTGCGAGGCCAGCTTGAGGCGGCTCGACATCGATTGCATCGACCTCTACTACCAACATCGCATCGACACTCGCGTCCCCATCGAAGTCACTGTATGGATCCCTCATCAAACCTTTACCTCTCTCGGGACTTTCTCCGAGTGATCAGTTGCTAAATTAGATTGGTGTTGATGATGCATCATCATCAAGATATTGTTAAATGTGACTTGAGTTCAGATGATAGCAGAGTTCAAGATGTGGCACGGTGTTGTTCAAGGGATTGCGGAATTTAGTAGTTTATATGGCTTGAGTTTTTGTTTTATGGGTCAACAAGCATGAAAATTATTCGAAATCCAGGGTTCACCCTGATTTATATCTGAGAATCACATTTGAAGTTGTTCCTGGACTTTCTGCGGAGACATTTGGTTCTTGACATGTCATTATGAAATATGACAAGTACTTGGAATACTTCTTTAATTTGCCTTCTTCTGTGATAGATTAGAGAGATCCATTTCCGTTAACGATACCTTGCCATTTTCTTGTTGCATTGAGATGCATAAAGATTGACTATTTTTGCTGGGAGCTACCTAATCAAATTGTAATGTTTGAGAAGTCAGGGAACACAAACTATTCAGGCATCAGGACACAAGAAAACTAATGATGTTCAATAATTTCTGGATCTTAACACGTAAGATTTTGACGATTGTTGTTTTGTCATGTGAATATGCACAGATTGGAGAGCTAAAGAAGCTCGTTGAAGAGGGTAAGATCAAGTACATTGGTTTATCCGAGGCCTCTGCGTCAACAATCAGAAGAGCACATGCTGTTCATCCCATCACAGCGGTGCAATTGGAGTGGTCGCTGTGGTCAAGAGATGTGGAGGCAGAGATCATTCCCACGTGCAGGTAGGATATCACTGTTTATTTGTTTATGCAGTAACAACATCTTTCTTCCGACTCTGCTCTTCCTTTAAAATGTTGACTAGGGAGCTTGGCATTGGAATTGTTGCCTATAGTCCTTTAGGACGAGGATTCTTTTCTGTTGGCTCCAAGTTGGTGGAGAATCTCTCTAAGGATGACTTCAGACAGGTCTGTTTCTGCTGGTTAACATAATTAGATGCTCACAGTGACTGTCATTCCCATTGAAGTGCTGGAAACCTGTTCTTATTCTATAAAGAAAAAGTATCTGGATAGTATGAATAAAACTTTGTGATACGAATGCTTCATATTCTTATTCGATCCAGCACTCGCCAGTCATCCCACCTCTCGTGATTCTAGATAAATTTAAAAATCACAAGTAATGGCTTTAATGAGCCTGAAAGGGGCAGTTTCCTGGATTCTCGTGCTTTTGGGAATGAATAAATATAGGTTTATTTGTAAGTTGCTCCGTTTCCCAGCTTTCCCACCATTTGCTTATCACTATCCTTTCCCCACTTTCCACCCGCCCTTTTTCTCTCATATCTCTTCACAAGATTAGCAATATTTGCTCAAAATAACCGAGACCAGTATCGGGCCTTGGCCTCCGTCCTTTTTGTTTCTCATCTTTCATCACAAGATAAATTATATCTTGACAGAACCATTTCTTGAGCGAGGACTCCCTAACACCCTTCTTATGAGAGTGTTGGGATCAAGTTCCCATCTGACATAAAGCCAATTGTGTATTACTCCTGGCCATTAGTGTTTGAGTAGCGATAGTGCTGGGCAAGTGAAGTAGCTATTTTTCTTTGTAGCTAAAAGAGCTTTGCGTCTGATAACATTCTTCTACACGTCATCTACCTTCTGTGATTTTTTTTTTTCTTATGTGTGACTAATGTTACCATCACACGTACAAAAGTTAGATTGTCTAGTTTGTTTCTGTTTTCACTTCCTACATCAAACCCATCAGCCTTGTGTGGTAGTTGCTAGATCACTTCGCTCGACGTTTCTAATTCTTATGATTTGGGGCTAGGTATTTTAATCATTTCAAGATAATCATAACTGATCATGCTTTTCCAGGTACACAACAATTGTGCACTTCTAAATGCTTATTATGTCAAGTAACAAGGCAATCTGTTGGCATGCAATGCGATCACTTTTGCACCTTGTTGCTGTAGAATTTGGCCTTAAAAGGAAAATGATAGTTGCTCATATGCTTTCTGCTGAGACATTGCTCTATGTTATGCAGAACCTACCAAGGTTCCAGCCAGAGAACTTGGCTCACAACACGAAGTTATTCGACCGAGTGAATGAAATTGCACAAAGAAAGGGATGCACCCCATCGCAGTTAGCCCTCACCTGGGTACACCACCAGGGTAATGATGTTTGCCCGATTCCCGGCACGACCAAGATCGAGAATTTCAACCAGAACATTGGAGCTCTGTCAGTGAAGCTTACACCTGAAGAGATGGCTGAGCTCGAATCAATTGCTTCTGCGGACAATGTCAAGGGTGGCAGGTACAATGGAAACCTCTCTCCATGGGAAAACTCCGACACTCCACCCCTTTCTTCTTGGAAACCTGCCTAGAAACATGTCTACTTCTGTTGCTGCGTCTTTGATATGCAGAGTTTGTGCATTTGCCGCTGAAGTAATTTGAGGCTATGTTGTGTGGCTGTTATAAGTACGTGTAATAATAGAGTGACTGTTTTCGTTTTGTACATGTGACATTCACTATGAGAAGATTATGGATATGTACTAAGCTTACTGGGGAAAGATCACTCGATAAACACGAGAGCAAGTTTTTTTACGAACTGAGCCGTGCCGACTTTATCGGGGTGACTTTTAGAATATGAGAAATTGGGATTTTGAAGAATTCAAACTCAGTCGTACATACTAGAGCAACACTTTATTCTCGTCCAACTAGGGGTGAGCATCGGTCCAAGGTCAACCCTGGACCGGCCCAACCCTACTAGTCTTGGTCCAGTTCCTAGGAGATTAGGTCGATCCTTGGTCCTAGAATTCCAGGACTAGCATTGTGCGGGTCGGTTCTCGGTCCTGAGAATTCTAGGTCAGTCCAATTTGGACCAACCCTGAATATATATATATATATATATATATATATATATATATATATATATATATATATATATATATATATATATATATGTAAAATATTATTTATAATTGTTTTATATAGAGAAAACCTTAAAATAAACGGCGCCAACAACATTAAAGAGCTATTTAGTGAGGAGTTCAAGTAATTTTACACTGTTCTTTAATATTTTAGATTTTTAATATCTTTTACAACGTTAATAGTCATAATTTACGAATGAGGAAATTGTTTTGTAAGGAGTCCTCGTGGCATCTAAAAAGGTATAAACAACTATTTATGGCATCCTCCTTTAGTATTCGTTCTCTTTTGTTTTATTTGTTCTCTTAATTATCAATTTGCCAAAATTGAAAGAAGCAATCGCTTACTTTGGGTCACTCCTGCCGCTCGCCGCTCAATGCTCGCTTGGCTTGTTGCTCCTGCTCGACATTCGATATTCATTCTGTTCGACGCTCACCCCACTTGACCCTCACCGCTTGCCTTTCTTAGCTGACCTCGCTCATTATCGAACCCATTGGGTCGGTATGGTCCTCAGTTGCTCTTTCAAGGAATACAAAAATGAAATAAAAAATAATTAATTAGTCATAAGTTGACTTTGAAACCGGACCGAACCCATTGGGTCCGTCGGATCTCCAATCGCTTTTTTAAGGTGTACAAAAAATGAAATAAAAAATTATCGGTTGGTCCCGGGTTGACCCTAGAACCGAACCGAACCCATTGGGTCAGTTCGGTCCTCGGTCCTAAGCTTAATAGGGTCGGTTCTCGGTCCTAAAAATTGAGGACCAAGACTTTGTGAGGGTTGGTCCTAGGGTTAGGGGTGAACCGGCCCAACCTGGACCATACTCACCCCTACCTCCAACCATGAGTTCAATACTAACACCGTGTGCAACATACTCTTAAGACTGGATGCTACACATAGATACAAAGCTTCTCCTTGTGTTTGGTTTGGTAGCGAAGTTAAGGAACAGTAAAATGTTACCTGATGTTCTCAAAACGAAGTTGGGGATAAAATGCTGGCGCGGTTGGTATGAGTATCGGGAAATCGAAGGTTTCTCGTTCAAGTTTCACCACCTACGGTTCATGAGCTTTTATGTAGCTCGATACCTTCGCTCATGCCTCTGCATTATTATAAAACAGTCGGAGATATTGCGCAAGTTTCCTAAAATTAAAAACGACACTTCTATTGTTTTTTATTTGGAGTTAGAGTGGAGCAATGTTGTTTTGTTTTGGTTTAGGAAAATAACGTAAATAGTCATTGAACTTTGATTCAATGTGTTGTGTTCTTACTGAATTTTTAATTTATTTAGTATGATTCTCGAACTTTTTATATATGTTTAATTTAGATCCTAGGCTAGATAAATCCAATGATGCTGTGTTTGGTCGTTCGAACATCTTTGCTATATGGGATAATGATAGGATAAAAATCCCATCTAATATTTCTTGACGTCTGATATAGCATGATTTAAATAAATATTTTTTTTAAATGAGTGTTTGATTTGTATAATTAAAATTAAAAATAAACCATGGAAGTCGTGAATACTATTCATCCTTTCACAATCTTCATCAATATTAAACACCCCCGTTCCATGTGACTTCAAGGACGCTCACTCCTTCTGCAACACCCCTTTCGCTGCCCTTGATCAACTTGATGGATTACGCTCGCTCTACCTTTGACTTCGCCACATTGAGAGGCCCTTGGGTTTGAGTTCTCCGCTGGTCTAGCCATCTTTACTTTCAACGCCTTTTCCTGCGGTGAATCCATCCCCTTCGACGAGTGCGAATACTGCGTTGATTCCCTGTTACCGTGCCCCGACTTGTTCAGTCGCTTCAACAGCTTCCCCCGAGACAGCGTGCGGATCCGGTTTATGAGTGGTAGCACCATCGGTACCACTCGCTCCGAGTGACGTGGTTGAGGAGCTCTATCACCTTGGCTGCCGCCTCTTTCGGATCATCTTCTTCACAGAGAAGATGTCCAGCTTTGATCGGGATCACAAAGTTCCCTACTAAAATGGAGTTAAGTGACATAAGAAAGAGGCAGGGCTGACGAGCTCCGACGCCACTTTTCCGAGGCAGCCAAAGGTGGTAAGCAGCTTGTCACTGGTAGGAGGAAGGGTGACCCTTAGAGTTTGCTCAGGTCGTTGTGGCGAGGGCTTCTCTAGGGCTTCTCTAGGTATCTTGGCGATACTCACGCTCTAACTAAGTTTGTGGTGGTCATTTTAGTGAGAGAAATTGGAACAAGAGAGAGATGATGCGGCACTGGTCAAAAGTGAGGATAAGCCATCAACGAGCGCCGGAGTGGGGGAAAAAGTTGTACCCCTTATCTTTTCAGTTTTCTAAATTTTACATATTCAATTTGAATTTATATCACTTTCTAGAAGGGATTTTTTATCCGGACTATATCCGAATTTCACGTTGCTCTAAACAACGGATAGGATCATACTTATCATATTAGAGTTTTATCCAACCCATCAAAGACAGTCTTATGAGATAGAATGCAATGATATAATTTGTGAATTATATTAAACATTTATTAAAAGTTTAAGAACGATAGTTCACATTTTGATTGTTAGGATGCACGAGTGAGTTATGTTAAAACAATCCCACAATATATTGATAGCTTTGTAATAAGGCTTTCTCTTGGTGATGACATAGATCCATATGGAGAAATTAATGGGAGGGTTTATTTGGCCTAACTAAATTGGAGGCTATATCAATGGGAGGTTTTTCATTGTAACATTCCCTTGTGCTTGGTATTTGTATTTTAGTAAAAGGATTTTGCTAGCATAATAGTATTTGGGTTATCGTAAGAATAACAATTTATTGTGAGTTACAAAATTTTAAAATAGTAAACCTCAATTCAATTTTAAACCTTTTTTTTCTAAGTAATTCAACCCTAAATATTTTGCATTTGTGATAATTCAGTCTATACGGCCATTTTTCGCCAGCAGGCATTGATGTGAACTCTGGTTGATCGGCCAATGCTGACATGAATACTTTTTTTAATAATATTTTATTTTTCTTATTTTTTTATTAATTTTTTCTTTTTATTTTCTCTTTCTTTTTTTCTTCACTTCCTTCTCCTTCCTCCAGCTAGTCATCGCTAGCGATCGGCAAGAAGCAAGGTTGGTGAGGGACCTTGCTGGCCTCGAGGAAGCTTGGCCATGGTTGGGCAACCTTGCTCGTGGCTAGGCGACCTCGCCTAGCCGCCGATTGGGGGGCGAGGGTTGACCCTCGTTGGCCATAGGTGAGGACAAAGGCCACTAGTTGGGCTTGCTAGGCTTGCCCTTATTGAATCTCGGCGAGGGTTGAGTCTCATTGACCATGGGCAAGGTCAAAGGCCGTGACCTCTCATGGTCTCTGGCAAGGCTTGCCAAAGGTTGAGCAAGGCTTGCCCTTATTGGACTGACGAGGGTCGAGCCTCGTCGGCCAAGAGCGAGATCGCAACTTGCCCATGGCCGGTGAGGCTTGCCTAGGCCAAAGACAGGCGGGGCCTTGCCTAACCATGGCGAGGGTGGCCTCACCATCGTTGGGTGAGGCTCGCCCTTGCCAGTGGCGTGTGGGGGTAAGCCTTGCCATTGGTTGGTGAGGCTGACCTCGCTGGCTTGAATAAAATAAAATATTATTAAAAGATTATTCACATCAATTTTAGCCGGACGAGCGGTGCTCGTCGGCCAAAATTGGCCGGATGAACGAATTAGAAAAAAAGGTTAAGACTAAATTAGAAAAATTGCAATAAGTTTATGATTGTTTTGGTAATTTTTTCAAATAATAACCCTAGTAAAGACGACTCACTTAATTCAAGCGTCAAGAAATCAAAGGTCACTTGTTTAGTTCTCGCAACTTATTTGTAAATCACTTTAGAAGTGCAAATCAAATCAATTTATGAGCTTGCAAAATGAGTCTCCAGATAAACCAACTTTTGTATTCGTGCTTTAGGATTATAATAAAATATTAGAGGTTTTCATCAGCATATCATGATAGGCTAGATAGGGCATTTTCTTTTGCACTTGTCATACATGATCATTTTGTATCCTTTGAACTCATGTTGTTTGTTGATCTAGGTTGAGTGGTAATATGATCTCCTACCTTATACTTAGATATTTCATTTATTAGGCTTCGGCTCACTCCTTTTTTTTTTTTTCTCTCCAATGTTGTAGGATGATTCCCCTAGACATGGTGATGGAGGGGCCGAGTTGATATCGGAAGCCATTAATCCTTGAGTTGGAAGGTAGTTTAGTTAGTATGGATGTAATGGTATTAGGTGACCCCCATCTTTCCTAGGACTATATGTTTTTTGTGATAATCACTATCGATATTGTATAAAGCCAAAGACACTTTTTTTTAAAAATAAACTCATGCATTTTTCTAGTAAAGGATGTTGTGAAAACTTTATTGTCTTTTCCATGCGTAATTATAACTATGAGTATAAACGGAAATGACATGTGCCGCATGTGATGTTCCAAGGCGTCACAAAATCCCCAACACTCGAATTAGGGTCCATTAAGGCAATGCTTGAGTCTACGATGCTCAAGCTCTATTCGACAGCACTTAGGCTTGGGTACAACAAGATCGTGCATCAGCCCTCAATGCTCGGGCTCGGCTCGTTAGCTAATAAAACGTTTGTTCTTATAAATATAATTCTTTTTAATTTTTTTATATTTATTTGTTTTCTTTCCTTTCTTTTTCCTTCTTCTCGGCTAGTTGCCAACCATGACGACGATTGCGCCTGAGAACAAGCAACATATGAGCTAGCCCAAGGCCAAGAAGACTTGAGATTGCTGATTTGGCAAGCTTGAAGTTGGTTAATCAAGTGACGCTGAAGCTCCCTAGCATTGGGCAAGCTCGAGTTTCACCTCATGGCTAGTCGCCAACTACCACCGTGGCCAGTGATCGGTTGAGAAAGAAGAAAAAAAAAGAAGAAGAAGAGAAAATAACTAAAAATCTGAATATTTTGGTATTTTTTATAGGGAAATCAAATCGGATTTTTCATATTAAACGACAAAAATATTTTCTAGTTTATTTTTAGGACTTAACCTAATATTGGAAATAACTTCTTGTAAAATATTATTCAAATATGTTATATTTTTTAAGAAATAAATGGTACATAAATATTTAGATTTGATAATTGTCCATGTTAATTAGGTACACATTATCTGACTCTTCGCTTCGTTGCTGAACTGATGCTAATCTCTAGATGAAGCTTGACTAGTCTCAATAAGTGGCTTGACTTTCGCGCTTCCTTTCTTTTTTTTCTTTTTTCTTTTTAACTCAAAATACTCAAAACTTTCCTGGTATACGACTTTCGACGTGCAGAGTTACAATCGCTTTCAATAATGGGCCATCCGAGCAAGATGAGGGCAACTGGTCCCCCCAGAAATTGTCATGACGTGGAACTCTTGACTTTCATGAATTGAAATGACTTTTCTCTGTCAAGAAGAAAATAGTTAACTAGTCAAGATCGTGCCACTACTCTCCATCCATGTCCTCCACATCCGCATCCGGCCCCACCAATCGGACTCCCCGACAAAAAGAATCGAGGACATGTGGCTGGATCTAGAAAGTCACAGGTTTGACTTGTCTATTGTTGTCACTATCCTTTTGCAATAATTTTTACACCCGTCTAGCTATCGTGAGTTCCTCTTAACATTCTAATTGTGTGGATATGGCGAACTTGGGACTTTTATAATCTGTCCATATAAAAAATTTAAAAAGGGCAAATGCCGCCTCTCATTGTGG